>PVIR01001810.1:0-83621 GCA_004026965.1 Petromus typicus | reverse complement strand
AAGACAGGCGCCGGAACCACTGAGCTAACTCCCCGGCCCTGGTCTCCATCACATTCTGGAACTCTGTCTAGTCAGAGGCAGGGCCCATGAATGGGGGTGGCAGGTATGGTGGGTGTCTTCTATCTCCCACACAAGTCCCATAGGTTAACTCCCTCCTAGTCAAGCTCTTGGTGCAAAGATCTTCGCCCCAAAGGCCTTCTTTACCCACATGTACAGCAACACCGCAATCCAACGTCTACTCTGATTTCTTTGTATCACTCACACTTTCTCCCTATTGGTGTACTTGCATGTTCTTTCCCGTTTCCTTTCATTGGAATGTAACTACCATGTCCCTCTCCTCTACTAACTCCATGTTCTGACAGAGTCCCAGTTCTATAGAAGATGCTCAAAAAATGTTTGTTGAATGATATGAATGAATAAATGAATGGGAATAAAGCCAGAAGTCTTTTAAACTCACTAGTTCAAAATACCACCTTATATACCTTCCAATGCTATGTTTTGTATTTTTGAGATGCTAAGTATTCAATGCAATTCTTATAGCTGTGGGGAGAGGATAGTCCCAGAAGCTAGATAGAAATAGGATTTAAGAGCTGTGGTTTCCACTGACCCAACAACCTCTTAGTAATAATCAGAAATTAGTGAGATGGAATTTTAGCTCTAATTGGGCTTCTGATCACCTTCAATCAATTTTAATATGCAACCTGATTAAATTATGTCATGCCTTTAGTGTCTCATCACCAGATAAAGCCTGAATTGTCTCACTCATCACAAAACCAAAACACTCTGAAGACTCCACTTTCTGTTACCAGGTAAGGAGCCAGGAGTTTGCTGGGTACCAGCTCAGAAGAGGGGCCATGTGCTGTCCCAATCAATTACTGCCATGATTTGAGAACATGGAATATCTCTGGCCTTGAATTATGAAGTTCAGAAACCTGGAATTTCCACAAGTTATTGAACCCTATTCTGCTGAACCCTTGTTCTTTCTACAACCTATCAGTGATGAATTCAGTATTAGAGAAGTATGAGGGATTTTAAAAATTGAATATTAACTGGGTAGGGCTTACTGGAGTAGGTACTAATCAGGGTTAGAGGTAAAGTTGGCTGTTTCTGGTATGCTCAGTTGA
This sequence comes from Petromus typicus, assembly GCA_004026965.1. Classification (NCBI taxonomy): domain Eukaryota; kingdom Metazoa; phylum Chordata; class Mammalia; order Rodentia; family Petromuridae; genus Petromus; species Petromus typicus. The sequence continues at coordinate 82,497 of PVIR01001810.1, read as the reverse complement.
TGTCCACATCAAAGTGTATAGTCACTTTCAAGTAGCACTTCATAGACGACCACCTGTGGAACACATCACTGTGAGAGTAAATTATTGTCTGATCAGGTGATAACTGTCCACCCTGAGGAAAAGGCTCTGATGAGGACTCACTAACAGAGGTCCTGTAAATCAGTAGCAATTTCCTCAGCAGTGGCTAGTACCAGCCTCTGGTCACTGAGGGGGCTGCACCTCCTACTCCCCTCCCTTTAACTCTTCCTCATACCTGCTCCGTTGTCACTCTCTCCTTATTTGGAAAACTTTTCATCTATCACATGCCCCTTAAAACCACACTCAGCCAAAGGATCATTCTTACCCATTTTCCAGATTAAAAAAAAAATGAGGCCTAGAAACAGAGTATTTATGTTTGAAGCTGAGTCTAACTCCAAATCTGAGCATGTTCCAGCAGCCCATGTTGTCTATGGTGACCCACGAACCATGACTCTCTAGTGCCTGCCCTAGCTGAGATGGGCACTGGATTTCTTCAGTGGGTACTCACTGGGAAGGCACCACATTGTGGTGAAGAACAGCAATGGGACGCAGCTGCCTGATGTCACCACTGGTGAACAGTGGGCATTGGACAGCACCACGTCCTTCATGGGGAGCTCAGACCAGACCAACTGGCCAGAGCCCAATCAGTGCCAGCTCTCATGACTGTCTCCAGGGCATTAGTGCCACTGTGACATCCCCTGGCCCCTTCTCCTCTCTCATTTGCTTCCATGTCCTAGTTTGCATTTCCACCGAGTTTGTCCTCACTCACCCCCTGGCTTGTCGGTGTTAGGACTGTTGCTTTATAACAATGATCAGGCTGTCCAAGTCCCAGTCTGACACTGTTCCACAGTGGAATTAACACGCTTCTTTGGCTGAGCTTAGTGACACAGGTCAGTAATCCCAGCCCACTGGAAGGCTGAGGCAGAGCAATCACAAATTCCAGCCCATCCTGGAAAATTTAGAAACTTGATGAAAGATAGTTCAGTGCAGAGGCCCTGGATTTACTCTCCTATAGTGAAAAAATAATTCTTGATACATAACCTTTTTTTTTTGAGACAGAGTCTTACTTTGTAGTTCAGGCTGGCCCAGAGCTCAGCCTCAAACTCAAATCACAGCAATCCTCCTGCCTCTGCCCCCACACCCCAAGTGCTGGGATTGCAGATGTGAGCCACCATGCCCAGCACTGTGGTATGTGGTACTGCTTGTTGCTGGGCGTGAGTCTCCATGTGCAGTATTGTATGTGGTTACCTGGGGATGAACCCGGGCCCTTGGGCTTACAAGACAGGTGCTGAATCACTGAGCTAAATCCTCGGCCCTCTTGATATAATTTTTAAAGGAAAAATATCATCATAGTGAAAGGATAGTGATCTGCACAGATTTATACATGAGGTCCTTGTTTGAAGTGGTTGGTGTTTAATTTGCTTAATTTATCTAACAAAGTCACCTGATCTTAATTCCTCATTTAAGATACCCTTCCTCTAAGTCCTCTACCCAGACATTTCCCAACTGACTAAATGTTGCTTCCCCTTGGAGTTCCTCTGAGGCCTCTTCTCTCCTTTCTCATTGTATCCAGGGTCACTCTGTGTTGCCCAAATCTCCATCTTCTGCCCAAACCACCACTCATGGCTCCGGATTGCTTTTCCAGTTGAACAGTGGGCACAGTTCCTTAGAGAGACCACAGGCATTGCCAACTAATCATTTTGAAAACTGAACTCCTCATTTTGACGTTCATTTCCAAACCAACAATATCCTCCTGTCAATGAGAGCTCTTCCCATCCAATCCATTTCCAGCTTCCCAAGCCCCACTTTCAAACAAAACAGGTCATTTTCACCCTCATTTCTCTACTTCTTAATGTGGACCAGCCACCATCACTCTTGCCCTGACTATTACAAGAGCCTAATGGTCCTGAGGACCCCCAAGCCCTGCCTTCCATGCACACAGCACTGCTTCTGGACTCTGGCCAAATAAGTCACATTTTCTTGCCTCTGATCCATGACACATGCTGCTCGGTCTGCTTAGAACACATCTTCTTACCATCCTTCAGGACTCAGGTCAGTCAGCATTTCACCCAGAAGCCTTTTGCTGAGAACCTCAGCACTTCTATTTGTTAAAGAACTCTCTCTGTGTGGGGACTGAGGCTGTGTTAACCTTCACAGCATCATTCACCATGTGTGTTACAATGATGACACAATTATATCCTTTCTGCATCAGGCAGAGACTGGGCTTTATTTAACATTCCCCACACATACTATCCATCCAGTCAAGACTCAGCATGTGTTTATTAAATGAAAGGATCATCATTTTGGCCTTAGTTTTAGTTTGGGGATTATTTTGTTTCTGCCCCTATAGACTATGTACCAGAGATCTAAAATATCTTGAATATAAACCTCATTATTAGCTATGTCCTCCAAGTCCTGAAAAATACAACAGAGAAACTTCACTATTTATAATTTTGTCCCAGATATATAACAAAATTGCACCAGCTTGGGCTGGAGATGTAGCTCAGTGGTTCCAGCATCTGCCTTGCAAGTGCAAGATCCTGAGTTCAATCCCCGGTACCCACATTCCACAATGACAGGTGTGGTGACTCACACCCATCAGCAGTCAGTACCTTGTACCACAATGCTGGGCATGATGGCTCATGCCTATATTCTTGGCACTCAGGAGGCAGAGAAAGGAGGATTGCTAAGTTCAGGACCAGCCTGAACTACAAAGTGAGACTCTGCCTCAAAAAAAGCACCAGCTTATAGTATAAGGATAGGATATATCCTTGTTTATAGTCAGGAGCTTGGAGATCAGAAGTCTGCACAGTGCTGGCCACAGCGTGTGGTGCTTGAATCATCTGCCAACATTTTCACCTGTAAAGACCTAGGCTTTCACAGGGAGGACAAAACCAAGGTAAATGTGCTGTTGATTTCATTGGTGCTAAAAGAGGTGCAGTGTCATTTAATCAACCCAAAGCCTTTTGCCAATAGCACAGTGTTTGAAATGGATTGTGCTCTGCATGATTCGATTTAACTCTGTTAGCCCTGGGAACTTATATTGACAATGCCGACCACAACACAGAAAGAACCAGAATGCAGGAGCCAAGTGTAAGGTAAAGCTGTCAATGAACACTCTTGGTAATACTCTTTTGTGTTCAGAAAAATGCATATTGCTGTTTTGATTGTCTTATTGTCTTATATCTTTATAATCCACATTTTCTTTTTGGAATTCCTTATAGCACTCCATACAATTTTCTCACTCGGTTCATATTTCAAGAAGTAATGAAATCTATATACTCTTTTCCAGCTATAGCTGACTCTCAGTCATTAAGCAAATACAATAGACTATAAGCTCAACCAAATACCAGTTTCTGTGAATATAACCAGAAGGCAATTCTACACTCCTGGCTTTCAAAAGTAAAACATTTTGAAATGTCTTTGATATGGGAAGAATTTAGGCTGATGAGGTTATTCCATATAGAATATTCATCAGAATTAAGAAGGAACAGCTAGCCTCTTGTTGCCTTAGAAAACTAACAATTCTTACAGCATATTCAGAAAATATGAAGCACTTTATAAATGTGACATCACACTATGACCATTGATCTTGCCCCTGCCTGAAACTGTACTCACCATGGGAAATTCTAACATTCTACCAATTCTACCATTTCCTTTAGTTCTTCCCTCAAGCTGAGAAGTCACAATATGCAAGACAAAGGTAAGGCCTCTTTCAGTAAGAATTATGAAATTCAGGGGTGAAACTTTGTGCCATGATATTCCTGTATGATGACTTATCCGTTGTATGCCTCAGAGTCACTGAGATAATGTGTGTTGATGTAATCAGCCCATTTTCATTGGATGATAGTGTTCACTGGTTACATTTGACATAATTTTAACTCATGACTAAATCTAATCACCGAAGTCATTTCCAGTTATGTTTTGATCATGACTGTAGCTATCTTCCTATGTACACAGGTGATTCATTGTTCTCACTAAAATAAAATTTTCTAGGGCTATGCTTGGGCTACGTGTCTCTTCAGTTGCCTCAGATACACTTTCAAAGTAGACATGACACTGGTCACCCACAGTTTGAGTCTCCTTTGCTCTCCTTCCTCCCCAACAATTGTTTATGAAAAACTTTTAATATTTCCCCATCCATTGGGTGCAATATAGGTTGATCTCAAGATTTTAAAAAGATCTGTGAAAAGCAAAAATACAGCTGATCTCTCTTGCCAATTGATTGTGAAAAGATAAAACCCAGGACACCATATTTGTATAGTGTCGTGTTGTGGTTTGGATATAAATTGTCCCTCAGTGGCTCAGTTGTTAAAGGTTTGGTCCTCTCAGCATCACAGTACAGAAGGGCCCTTTTGGGAAGCCACTGGACCATAAGGATGTTAACTTCATCAGTGCATTAATTCACTCTTGGATTCATAATTTGATGGCATTAGTGGGAGGCAATGCAAACTCTAGGAAGTGGACCCTAACTGGAGGAAGTAGGTCACTAGGGCAAGTCTTGGGAAGATATGTCTTGCCTCATCCTTTTCTCCTCTCCTTCTCACTTCTTTCTAGCCCCCGGGAAGTGAGCAGCTTTGGCCTAACCACGTATGCTCCACCCCCAGGATAATCATCATCACCTCAGGCCCACAGCTATGAGACCAAGAAAAAATGGTCTGACAGTTCCAAAATCATCAGCCAAATCAATCTCTTTTAAGTTGATTTGCTCAGGTGTCTTGTCATATTGATACAAGGCTGACTGATATACTAAGGCAGCGTATAAAAACCATCAAATAACTATTAGTGATGGATTTTTATATTATTAGCATTATTTTGCTCAAACTACATCTTGTACTCTCTATTTCACATATTCTAAATTCAGGTCTAGCCTGGTAGTCTGTTTTTGAGCCAGAAAGGAGAATTTAGGCCTGGAGGAAGTTGACACTAAGGGCGAGGACCCTACAGATCTTAGTCTATGTTCTGTCTTTCTCCTTACCAGATGATCACTTGGAACAAGTTAATTATTTGTGCTTCATAGTCCCACATCCAGAAAATTCAAGTAGTAGCTCACACATTACTAATAAATGTAATGTATGCATGCTCTTGCACACACAGAGACTTGTATGACATGTTGTAGGCACGAGATACATTTGATTTGATTTGAATTTTATTTTTTGTACTGAGGATTGAACCCATGGTCTTTACACTGAGCTGTATCCACAGCCCTTTCACAATTTTTGTATTTTGAGACAGAAGTTCACTAAAGCACTGAGTTTCCCAGAGTGCTGGGATTACCGGCATGTGCTGCCTACCCGGCCCCTTAATATCCTTCCTTCTTTCTTCAGTCCCTGCCCTTCTCCCTGCCAAGCTGGTCTCAGGGGTTTCCAAGTTTCCTCATTCCAAATCTGCCTCATGGCATCTGGGTCTTGTGATTCTTCTAAGCTAAGTCCTAAGTGATAAACCATTTCCCCCAATGCATAGACTGAATAGGAGTCTCCCAAGAGACAACACTGTTAAAATATGAACAGAGGAGAACTGTGATTAAGCAGGGGCCTCCATCCCTAGGAGAGGTGTTTAAACCTCAGATCTGGGTCATGAACGTGAAAAACTGAGAAGTCAGGTGAAAAATCCAGGTGCTGAACAGGTCCAGAAGGGGTATCACTTCAGGGGTAGTTGCAGGGGGTGGCTTGAGAGGGAAGCCAATAAATTAAAGAGGAATGCAAAGTCTTAACCTGAAAGACAAAAAGCATGCACAAATGCAAGGTAAGAGCCACTGAAGACTAGAGCAGTGTATTCCTTTCTCCAATAGGAGACCAGTCAACATCCTAGACCCATGCATAGATTTTTGTAATGGATCTTTTAGACTGCCCTCTTCCCTTCTTAGAGAAATTAATTTTCCTTCTAGAAGCTCAGAATGGACAGGGCAATGTCATGCATGGCCTATTTTTCCTTCTTTTAGATACAAGATATTTTCCAAGCAGATGGTCCATATCCAAAATTAGTCTGGACTCTAAGAATAAAGAATAAAGACAGTCTCAGCCATCTATTCAATGGTTCTTGGTTTTAATTTGAATGCTTCAAAGGTAGGCATTCACATAGAAGACTGAAATCTACATCTTTGCAGATATAGATATGATTATCCTTATCTTAAAAATGAGAAAAGAATCTTGGAAAAGTTTGCTAAATGTGACTGCACATACCTGTTATCTCAACTCTCTGGAAAGCTAAGGCAGGAAGATCACAAGTTCAAGCCTTGAAATGAGGAGAGCCTATCTGAGAACCACAGCAACAATCTAGGTTAGTTATTGTGAGTATTTCAGTCACCATTTAATACTCACATTAGTTATGTGAGAAATGAATTGAAGCTGAATTTGAATTCAGTCAAACAAATCTAAATCAAAACAAACAAAAACTGACCTGTCAGAACAGGGTCAAGAAATACTCAGTTATAGTCCACACTAGCAACCACATTACTTTTTAATTTGGCTCATAGTTTGGGGGATTCCATTCATGGTTGGCTGACTTCAAAGAAGAAATGGCAGGGTGGATGGATGTGGAGAAGATCGGCTCACCTCATGGCATCCAGGAGGAAGCAAGAGAAGGGCAGAGCCAGGGAGGAAGATAAACCCCCCCAAAGGCACTGTCCCAGGGACACATCTCTCCCACCAGGCCCCACTTCCCAATAGCTCACTGATGAGAGTATACACCCACAATAGAGTAACTCTGCAAAAGTCCCACCTCTGTACATATGAGATTTGTAGGGCACATTCAAGACCTAAAGCATAAAATTAGCAACACGCACAGCTGGCTCACCTGAAATGATCAGCAAGGGTCAGAGGTCAGGGTCTGCATGAAGAGCATTAGCTATACAAGAATTTTTAAATATTGGTAATTATTAATAGCATGCTTTCTAACTTATGCCTTTTATTAGGCTGTCCTGTTATCAAATGTTATTGGTCACCTACCCCCGTGTTCTTCCACTTATTTGTTAATCTGTTCATGGCTGTAACCTTCTCTTTTCTCAGTAGGAGGATTGTACTTCACAGGGTTATAAAACTCAAATGTGCGAAGAACTTTCCAAAGCTTAACTGCTTCCATTATTTTAGAAGGAAATCAATCGATTGCTTTTAGTGGAACACATGCTTAGAATTTCATTCACTTGTTCAACAGAGACTCAATCAGGCCTAAGAACATTATATAGTTATTTTGTTTTTTGTTTAACTCATACGATAAACAGACTACAAATATAGAAATGTTTCCAAATGATGTTTTTAAAGTAGAGCTTTTTAAATATTCAAGTGATGCATGGAGGATTGAGAAATAATAGATCAGTTGCCAAAATATCATGAAAAATTCATAACCATCAAACTCTGTTATGAATGAAGCATAAACTAAGTGATAGGAAATGCTGATAATGATTGTTTTTGTCTCTCAAGAATGTTCTTACTGGGGCCGGGGATTTAGCTCAGTGGTTCCGGTGCCTGTCTTGCAAGCCCAAGGACCCGGGTTCAAGTCCCCAGTCACCACATACAATACTGGGTACTGGAAGGTGTGGCTGGAAGGTGTGGCTCATGCCTGTAACCCCAGCACTTGGGGTGTGGGGACAGAGGCAGGAGGATTGGTGTGATGTGAGTTTGAGGCTGAGCTCTGGGCCAGCCTGAACTACAAAACGAGACCCTGTCTTCAACAACAACAACAAAAAAAGAATGTTGTTACTGCTTCAACCAAAGTTCAAAAGACAGTTATAGCCTCTATCTATTGGTTCATTATAATTTAGATGAAATTTTAACACCTAGTTTATATTAGGATATTTCTCTTTTTTTTTTTTTTTTTTTGAGACAGGATCTCACTTTTGTAGTTCAGGCTGGCCCTGAGCTCAGTCTTGAACTCACAGCAATCCTCCTGACTCTGCCTCCTGAGTGCTGGAATTACAGGTGTGAGCCACCATGGCTGGTACTGTGGTATGTGGTTCTGATCGCTTGTGGGCATGAGTCTCCACACCTAGCATTATTGTATGTGGTTACCAGGAATCGAACCTGAGCACTTACACTTACAAGGCAGGCTCCAGAACCACTGAGCTAAATCCCTGGCCCTGTAAGGATATTTCTCTTAGCGTTCTCTTATTAGAGTTAGTTGGTTGTAGTTCTCCATTCTCAGTCTTGTATTTCTCTGTGCCACTCTTCTTTACATATGGAATTAGAACAACTCTGGAATTTTCAACTGAACTTACACCTGATTTTTAATGCTACATTCATGCCTTTGATATTTATTGTAAATACTAATATTTTGACATATTTTAAATTATTCTATGCCTCCCTCCCACTTACCTACTTTTCACTGGCATTTTAAGCTTTTTCCTGCCATATGTTGGATTCATCTCCACATTCCTCCCATCTTAACCTTTTTGAGAAAATAAACATTCCAAAATTTTTCTTCTATTTGTTACCTTTAACATTTTAAGTAAAAGTATGCTTGAATTTTAAAAATATGAAGGTCATACTTTCTTTCTAAATGACATAGAAACTTAAATGGTTTGAGGGTATGGATTCTGCACCACTTACAATTAAGTTTTGTTATTTATAAGAAATTAGAAGGAAGAATGTGTTTATTTTTGTTACTATTTTCAAGATTATACATTGGCAAGTGAAGTTCAATAGTAAAATGAATGCAATTAACTTTCAAGTGATTGATTTTATGCAATAATTATTTTGATGTAAACATAAAACCTTTATTGGGTCAACTGTAAAAGCCACAACCACCAATACCATTAAAATAGAACTTTTAAAGTGTCAGGAGTACTCTTTGTTCTCCTACTAATCTTGGACAGAAATTTGGCTTTATGAGGTCAAGAAGCAAGATAAATACAGATAAGTTCTAAATATCATGAAAACTAATATGTACATTTTTGCTCTTTAATATTTATTTCATCTAAAAATTATATTGGATCCAAAGTTCTTATTAAACAACTAACAAGGATTGTAAATTTAATAGGTTTTTTTTTTTTTTTTTTTTTTTTTTGGAGACAGGGTCTCACTCTGTAGTTCAGGCTGGCCCTGAGCTCAGCCTCAAACTCCCATCACAGCAATCCTCCTGCCTCTGCCTCACGAGTGCTGGGATTACAGGCGTGAGCCACCACGCCCGGCACTGTGGTATGTGGTACTGGTTGCTGCTGGGCGTGAGTCTCCACGCCCAGTGTAGTATGTGGTTAACCGGGGATCGAACCTAGGTCCTTGTGCTTGGAAGACAGGCGCCGGAACCACTGAGCTAAACCCCCGGCCCAATTTAGTAGTATTTTTAAACTGCTTATAGTTCTCTCCTCACATTCATCACCTCTCTCCCATTTTGTCATTTTTGTCCAACACTTTACATATATATGATTCTTATACTTTCAAATTTTTGCCATTTTTCAAGCAGCTATTCCTCTATAAAATTACAAATATCTCTGGTATTTCTGCTGATACTTCTCTCCATCCTTGTTATCTAAATTTTATGAAATTTACCTTTTATTCATTTTCATTAGGAGGATATGCAATCTTTATTTATGTATTTATTCATGTGATTTTGGGGACTGAACCCAGGATTACATTCCCACCCGCTGTTCCCTTTGTTTAAGGGGATCTGTCTCTTTATTTAGAGGCAAAATTTTGTTAACTTTCCAAGTCAGTTTGAGTTCCTTCTCCCTTGGCCTGCTCAGACAGAAGCTAAGATTATGGATGTGTGTTAGATGCCTGACTAGAAATATTTAACTTTGACAAAAATAGAAAAAATGACATAAAAATTTGATGAGAGGTAGTGTCTTAAAGCTCAGGTCCCAAGTGAAGTCAAAACCCTATTTATGAGCTTTTTGCATTCTGTTAGTTTAATGTGCACTAGTCTATTTTTAACACTTGAACTCATCTCTTCTCTGGCATGGGGCATGATTTTGTAGTGTCAGGCAGTGATCACTGAACATAATGGTTCCCAGACCAAGACGTCTTCGGTGCTAACATATGTGCCAGGCGGATTTCCACTGCTGCGGTAAATAGTTGAAATCACTTAAGAAGAAGAAAGATTTTATTTTGGCTCACAGTTCAGTTCGTGGTCACATGCCCTTGTCTTTGGCCCTGCAGGGAAATGGAGCCTCATAGCAGCAGGCCCCCTGAGAAACACAGAAGATGGCACTGGGTCCTACTACACTCTTCTGAGGCCTTCCACTCTTAACCTGACTTCCTAAAATTCTTCCACTGTGCAACAGGGCCATCAGCTGGGAGCAAGTCATCAACTTATGAGCTGTTGGGAGACATTTAAATCCAAACCATAACATTATGTTATTACATAACAGTGTTTAAATTGCATTTGCAAATAACACTACCAATTTGATCAACAGAGTCTTATTATGAAAATACTATTTATTATGTTTCAACAGTGGGGTCAGGTTTTCCCCTATTGTACTTTATACTTGAAAAGTCTAAATGTGCGACTGGCAACCAACACTGCCCCATGTTTCCAATGAAGTTTCCAGCTCCTTGTCTCCATTTTTAATAAAATGCCTTCTATACTGCCAATCTGAACAGTAATAGTTACTCTACCTTTCAGGTTTCAGCAGGTGGGGGAGGGAGATAGGCTGAGAGTGACAGTCATGTTTTTGTGTCTTTCCTCCTGCAGAACGAAAGGGCAGGGTGCAGCCCCGTTCCCCGCAGCCTCCCGCCAGCTGCAGCCCTGGTGAAGGCACTGTGTCCTCTACAAACACCAGCTGGAGGAAACTTCTCCCCTCAAGATCTACTGTGAAGGTGAGGGAGCGCTGTGTCATGCCTATTACATGGAAATGGTGGGAAGACGGCCTGGAATATCAGGAAAGGGCTTTGTCGAGTGATCGTTTAATATTAGGACCTTAGAACCAAGGGAAGGAATTGCAGGTCCCTGGTATATCTCTCTAACTGTCCTTCCTGCTCGCTGTTCTGATGGATTTAATAATCCAAATGATTTATAACTACTCACCATCAATATACATAAGGGAGAAAGCCAGCTCTACTGCTGCTCAGATTTAGCTCTATCATGTACAGCTCCAACAGGGTAGCAGGAAGACAATGAAAGTCCAAAAGCATCTCTCCGTCCTGCTGCTTTGTGATAACTAAGGAAGCACAGGCTTTACAAATGACAAACATCCCACCATAGTGAGACTTGACAGGCACAGACTCAGGAAATGCGGACATGGAGGGTTTCTCATCCATCGTGAGAGCAGTGGTGAGGCCCTTCCTCTTTGCTGGGACACTTCTGCTCACTTCCCACACTGTCTCTTCATTCCCATCAACTTCAGAGGCCCTAACAGTGGTTACTTTTTCTATATTCATCTTCTCGTAGCGTCAGTGGACATCTCCAGTTTTGAGGTTAAAACCTCATGAAGTACCTATCATAAGGCATCTGTGATTAGGCACTGGTAGAACAAAAGTAAAGCTGAATTAATTAATCCATAATTTGTATCTCCCTTTGATCCTAAAATGCTTTATGTTGAACCTCTGCTGTAGGATGTCCAGCACAATGAATGGTACATTGGAGAATGTAGCCGCCAGGTAGTTGAAGAGGCGTTAATGCAGGAGAACAAGGTAATCATTTCTCTAGGGCCATTGCCATCGTTTCTATAGTTATGTTTTGCTACTCATAAGTCACACGACGTAAGAAGCAGCATGTTCTGATAGAGTGACATAGGCGTCATCTGGAATTTTGTCCTTGCTGGGGAGATTATAATTAAAAGGAGATTTATGGGCTCAAGATGCATCTTGGTAGAGTGTTTGCTGAACATATGCAAAGCCCTGGGTTTGATTCTCAGTTCTGAAAAGAAAAAGTGTGGGTATTTAAAAATGGAAAGTTTCCGGTCTAAGACTTCATTTTGTCACATATCAACTGCCTGACTTTCTCCAGTTCATAAATAATTGTACCTATAGATTTCTTTATTCAGTGTGGTAGCTGGGGGATGAAACTCTCTTCCAGTTCGATCTTTTTTTTTTTTTTTTTTTTTTTTTTTGAGACAGGGTCTCACTGTTGTAGTTCAGGCTGGCCCTGAGCTCAGCCTTGAACTCATAACAATCCTCCTGCCTCTGCCTCCTGAGTGCTGGGATTACAGGCATGAGCCACCATGTCCCGGCACTATGGTAGTAGTACTGATGGGTGGTGGGCCTGAATCTCCACACCCGGCATTGTTGTATGTGGGGCCCTTGTGCTTGCAAGGCAGGTGCCGGAACCACTGAGCTAAATCCCCAGCCCAAATTCCATCTTCTTATAGGGAGTCTCCCCCAGCTACTTTTGGGTGTTTTGTCTTAGGTCAGGAACAGAGATCATAAAGGCTACAATAGTCAGGCTGTTGGAGGGGTTTTCTCCATAGTATATTTCTATCTTCACAGTTAAACTCTTCGCACATTCTCTCAGAGATAACACACTTTGCTTCTGCAATATGTCATTGCCCCACTTCACATAAACAAACCTAACTTCAAAGGGACTGGGGAGGTATAAACCTTTGATGTGACCAAAAAGAGACAAGAACTGGAATACCTGTAATCAGTAATTGTCACAACCATCATCACTAGACAAATAATGTTTAATTGACTGCTGTCTGCTGAGAAGTATACTAAACTACTTAGCAGTAATAGAAAGTTTCTCAAGATTAATTAAACATCAAATTTTCCCTGCAGCTCACCAATACACACTGTTGAATGACTAAAGACAAAAAATGAATGAGTTAGTTAGAATAGCTAAGTGGTCTCCAAATATGTTTATTAAGTTGGTTCTCAAAATTGAAATTATAAAAAGTAAATTACATGCAAATAATGTAATGAGACTGAGTACAGGATCTTGAACCGGAGGACTCGACCTCTGCTCTCAAAGTAGTTCAAATGTGATCACTAAGGTCCTTTTAACCAGAAAACAAAGGATCAAAGTGAGAAAAGAGATCTCCTAATGGAAGTAGATGTCAGATTTGTGGGAATCCACGGGCCAGGAATTCTGGTGGCCTCTAGAAACTGGAAAAGTCATGGAAACAGACTTTACCCATTGATTCTAGTCCTAGTGAGATCCACCTGAGATGTCTGACCCTCAGAACTGAGAGAATAAATTTTTTTGTTTTAAACAATTAATTTCATGGTCATTTGTTAGATCAGTAAGAACCTAACTCAGTTGTCAGCAAAACATCTTAACTGTATTAAGAATAAGTTGATTTACCCCATTTCCTGGATGAGGAGACTGATGCTAAGTGAGGGTATCCATCACAAAGTGGATAATGGGGCAGAACCTGTGTTCAAAATCAGCTGCCTCTTCTGAAAGTCTCAGCAGTCTCTGGTTTCATCTCCACTCTGCACCACTGGATGGGCAGCTGTGGGCGGCTGGGTGAGGCCTCGCCCAAGGCCCCCTCCCTCTGTCCACAGGACCTGCGGCTGGAAGTGGTGACTCAGCTCTGGCACTCTCCTTGCTGTCCTTGCCAGAAGTGCCCTTGCATCTGAGGGTGTGTTTCCCATCAGCAGTGCTGCCCCCATGTGGACCCTGCTAGCGGAGCTGCACGCATGTCACCTCCTTTCCCCTGGGCGACATTCGGGCATCCAGTGAACAATGCTGCACTTCTGTTTATGCCTCTTCCTTCCCAAGAAGCCCTCGGAAGAACAATCTCAGTTGAATGACTTCATATTTTCCTTTCTGTTTCTGTTTCCGTTTTTCTCAGTTTGTCAAAACATGTTTCTCATTTTGGAAAGATATCTTCATTTGAATCACAAAGTTGCTCAGATGTGTTTTGACAAACTCATTGCAGACTTGAAGATGATACAATCAGCGCCTGGCTGTGAGCCCCAGGCCCTCTCTGACCCTTGGCGGTGATCCACACTGTGGCTGACCGTTTCAGGAAAAGCCAAATCCCAGAAAAGCTCCCAGTCATGTTTCATGTACTCAGACCAGTGTGTTTAAGGAGTAGGAATTTGGGACTGACTTTAGATGTTCTGTGTAGGAAGTCTGAGTCTTAGGAGGCCTCACTTAGTTCTTAGGCCCTAATACCTTTCCCCGTAGATGGAGATAAAATGTGCCACTGAGACTTTATGCAAAGATCAAATGAAATAGTGTGTGTGGACTGCTCAGTACCCACAGGTAGCTCTCTATAAACCTTCACTGCCCACATAGGCATAGCACCTACAGAGTGTAATGGTATTCGTTATAAATCTGGTGTATCTATGTAATAATATAGCATTATTGTTATTGTGATGTATAGCAATATCTGTATCTATAAATATTAATAATTACAATAATATAGATAGCATATATAACACCATAAATATTAATTATAAACCATATAATTGCATAGATACCACATACAGCCCTATAAATATTAATCATAGAAAATATAATTATTAATTGGGTGATACACATCTGTAATCCCAGAACTAGAGAGGCTGAGGCAGGAGGATTATGAGTTCAAAGCCTACCTAGACTATATAATAAGATTATTTCTCAAAGAAATAAATAAATACATACACATACCTAAGATAATATACACAACCCATGCCTACATGCATAGATGTTATATGTAATCTACATAGAGAGTTACTTGATAACTTATTACAGATGCGTCTTTGCTGAATATCTATTGACCACCCATAGCCACTTACACAGAGGCCCACACAACCGCACCCATAGGCTTCCGTATCTTTCATCATGACAGTGACAGATGGTGTGACCATAAAGCTCAGCCTGAGGGGTCAGGTCCCAGAGGATGGACCAGCTCCCCATCTTTCACCCAGGCCTGCTGCCCAGTGCCCCCTGCAGTGCGTCTGACCAGTCCTGACCCTGAGTCCATCCTGGCCTCCCTCAGATACACCCTGCTGATTCTCTTATGCAGACTTGCATACTCACCTTCTGCAGGGCTGAAGCGCCTGGTTTTCCTCATCAATCCGACACCCGGCTTTCTGTCCTGGCTCTCCCCTGCCCTACCCTGAACCACCTTTGCCTTTGCCCCAGCGCAACTCTCCTCCCTCCTCACCGGTGGTTCTCATTGTCGATCTGTTCTCCAAGCCCTGGGCTTATTTGGAGACCCTGGTCCTGCATGGACATTCCCCCACACAGAGGCTGCCTATTGGCTCTGCTCCCAGACTGTTATGGCTTCTCTCATGCTCTCTAGACCCAGACCCCAGCAGAAGAACAAATATTTGAACATGACTGATTCCAAGGAGCCTGTGGGAGGGACAAGAGGACAGCTGGCCTCATGGGTGTCAATAGTCCGGAGGAGTGGTGCTTTAGGGAAGTGGCAGCTCATCAACAGCCATGGGCCAGTGGCCAGTCTGGCACAGGACAAGCTGGTGCACTGCTAGGACTAAGGGCTCCATGCCCAGGCCAACAGGAGGTGAGGGGAGAATAGAAAGAAGGGGTGCCATTATTGCTAATGCACTGCTCAGAGAGTGATGAGAACCTCACTCAGACCACAGCCAATGAAATGCACTGATTTATATTCTGGCAACAATTGGTCTGGCAAAAGCAGTACTCATGTGAGCATCACTGTGGCTTCCCTGGAAGGGTGACTGTTTCTCATTTTGCTTCAGGATGGCACTTTCTTGGTCCGAGACTGCTCCACCAGATCCATGGCAGAACCTTACGTCTTGGTGGTGTTTTATGGGAGCAAAGTGTACAATGTGAAGATCCGCTTTCTGGAGAGGGACCAGAAGTTTGCACTGGGGACAGGACTCAGAGGAGATGAGGTGGGTGCGTCCTTACTGCTTCCTTTTCTGGGCCACAAACAAAGATGCAATTTAGGGGATGGTGGAATCATATCTCCATGTCTCAGAAGCTGTAGTCCAGGAGAGAAGATGCTGTATTGGAGGAGGCAGGTGTGACCTAGCCTTGCACCACCCTCCGCAAACATCCCAACATCCCTGCACATGTCTGTGCCCACCGGCCAGCACCGCCCTGACACTGCACACTTCCACCTTACCTGGCTGCTTCTGAAGACTCTCACAGTACAGGCATCTGCATCCGACTTCCGAGGAGGCCTCCCTGGACACCCCTCCTGTGTCCACCCTGCCGGCTCCCACTGCAGCAGAGTCTGCTAGGGATTGTGTCCTCACGATGGCTGTGAGCTCTGTGGTACCCCAAGGCTGTGATGAGGGTGCCCACCCTTGGTACCAGTCTGTGGATGGGTGGGTGAGTGAAAGAATGAGTCAGGTACACTGTTCTTGAAAAACTGTAAGCAAATTGGTGAACGAGGAGAAGTTTCCACAGAAAATGTCTGCTTTATCTTATACTTTTAATCCTCAACAACTCTTCAATATAGTGGTCATCCTTGTTTTAGATGTAAGGAAATTGAGACTGAGAAAAAATTTTATATTGACTATTGGTACATTTTATACACATATTATGATCACATTCCACATTGAGAACTTGTACCTGTACATGACACATGTTGATTCTCATTTTCGCCTGCCCTCCCTACAACCCCTCCCCTCTATGTACATAAGCTTCCCTTTTTTTTTTTTTTTTTTGAGACAGGGTCTCACTTTTGTAGTTCAGGTGGGCCCTGAGCTCAGGCTTGAACTCATAGCAATCCTCCTGCCTCTGCCTCCTATGTGCTGGGATTATAGGCATGAGCCACCAGGCCCAGCACTGTAGTGTGTGGTACTGACTGCTGGTGGGCATGAGTCACCATGCCTAGCATTGTATGTGGTTACCAGGGATTGAACCTGGGCCCCTGCACTTGCCAGGCAGGGGCCAGAACCACTGAGCTAAATCCCCAGCCCTTTGTTTCCTGTTTTTAACCATCAATTTTTTCTTTGCCTTCTTTACTTTCCCCTATCCACCATTTCCCTTGTCCTTTTGAACATTTTCTTCCTATTTCACACTTCTCATCACACATTTTGGCCATTTACACCTTCTGTTTCTCATACTAGAGAAAAGATACGGTATTTACACATCTGTGAGACTGAGAAAATTATATCGATGACCAAATACATATGGGTAGTGATTAGAAGGGGAAGGAGAGGCTGTTCTTTCAGCTTCTTGATGCATGGAGAAGAAAAAGAAGGTAAGCAGGAAGGAAAGGGGAGGAGAAGGAAAGAAGGAAGAAAAGGAAGATAGGAAAGAGGGAAGCAAGTTAGCTCCGAGTCGTCATTGACTGAGGATGTGCGCTCAAACGGGTCACATGACTTCTTCCCTCAACTGAGAATGTTCTTAGTCTCAACTTGGATAATTCCACGGCTCCCATTCAGCATCTGTCATCTTCCTGTCAGCATGTGTTAGGAGGCAAATTCATCTCACCTTTCCTCAAAATTCACAAGTTATAATCTCAGAACCCACGACTCAGGGAGCGTCCGGATCTGGGGCCAGGGCCTTCTGGAGGCAATCGAGGTTCAGTGAGATGTGGGGTTGATGAAGGGTCTCATTCACAACAACGGGTTCCTTGATAAGAGCAGGAAACTGGCACAGAGGACGCGTGAGGACATGGGGAGAAGATGTTTATCTACAAGCCAAAGAGAAGGACGCAGGAGAAACCAACTTGCTCACATCCAAGCCGTCGACTTCTAGCCTCCTGCAGTGGGAAGAAATAAGTGTCTGTTGTTTAATGCACCAGATTAAAACAACCCTCACAAGCTGCACAGTATAAAACCAGAACTTTGTGCATCCAGGGCGTACGGAAATAGAGACCAAATTTCAGGGCTGAACAGGGACAGATGCAGAAAGTTCATCCATGGGCTGCGTGAGGTCGGCTCCATGTCTGGCCCAGAGCACTTCTCTGACCACACTCCACTTAGGGAAGAGCGGGCACCGGCCAAGGCGAAGGGATCAGGTCACGGCTTCGCTGGATGTGTTAGCCTGAATGGGCGCTGCGGTGAGTACACAGATCACTGCACATTCCGGCAGCCAAAGCGATGATCAGAAGTGTCCTCTCAGAACTAAAAACACAGTGGCCAGCTCCTCCTTGGGTGGTGAGGGTGGGGGAGTTGGCAACTATGCAGTGTTCTGACAGATAGCGACACAAGAGCCCACAGTGCGTGTTAGTCACTGTGTTTTCACCACTTCCGGTGACTCCAAGAACTGGGATACAGCCTCCGCCATGCTTGCCTGCTCAGGTTCCCTCTCACTCCCTCCAGCTCAGCTTCTCCTAAGAAAAGCTGCCCAGGTGCAAGTGTTCCATAGAAAGAAATGCCACCAAGGGCGGTTTAATGTCCTCTCTCTAGGTCCTTGAAGAACCTGTCGCCACCAAGGACACTGACCCTGTACCGAGGTCGCAGCTTTTCCCACAGGCCATTCTTTGGTTTGCTAATAAAGAAGAGGAAGCCCAGAGAGGCCGTAATTACATCCTAACACCATTTAATCAGACTGTCAGCCACTCGCTGTTGCTCTGGGAATAAGCTGTCAGCTGAAGCAGCCCACAGGTCCACCCTCAGCTGCCAGAAGAGCTGCTCCAATTATCACCGCCACGGACCCTCAGGGAGCCCAAGGCCTATTTTAAGAAATCCCCTTTTGCTTCAACCCATAATTATCTCCTCTTTGCCTCCTTCCCATGTATTTAAACAGGCACTGTTCTGTGAATCACCAAGTAGGAACCAATTTGGTATATGGAATACAGGGAGCCGCCCTGTGAGGCGGGTGCTGCTCCTCTCTCTGTATAACAGATGCAGAAACTGAGGTGCAGAAACATTAAGGAATTGGTCTAAGGTGCCAGCTGATAAATGGTAATGCTGGGACTGAATACACTTTGTGAAAATATAGGCCTCTCCATACAGTCTCGGACACAGGATGAAATGCAGTCAAGCTCTTCCCACCTTTCCCCCGTGTGTAACCATGAGAAGGCTGGTCTGGGCTGCGCCTTCTTGCCTTTCATCACTGGGATACTCAGCCTGGCTGAGAAAGAATCTTTATAATGTTGTCTGAGGCTCTGCTCAATGATAACCAACCAGCAGTTCCTCCATCAGAGAAACAGCACCCTGACCTGTCGCAGCAGGAAGTGCATGAGGAAGAGGGTTCCAGGGACTGTTTTGAGCTTAAGTGTTTTCAGCTATGACGCAAACTCCAGTGGTTAACTACACAGAGGAGACAGCAGCACCGATGGTGGGAGGTACTTGCTGCCAATGGAGGAGACATAGACACCTCAGCAGGCTCACGGAAGCAGATGTTTATTCCCACTGCAACTGATCCTAGAACCTCTCTCTGCAGACCCTTGCACCCCAGGCATAGTGAAAACACTAAGCCCTGCAGAAGAAGCCAAGGCTGGGCAGTGGGGAAGGCTGTGAGCACCTACATCCGTGGCACCACACAGGGTGAACAGATCCACTGCCATCCACAAGCGAGGTCCTGGGGAGCTTTTCTGCGCTGCATGTCAGATGCTTCGGTCAGTTAGAGAGATGGCCAGAAATCCCTGCCTGACCCACTGGGTCAGACTTCTCACACTATTCTCACAAATTACCACCAGTTGGATGGCTCAGAACAAAAGGAATTTATTCTCCCACATTTGTAGAGGCCAGAAATCAAAGATCAAGGCTCCAGCAAAGAGACTCCCCCTGGGGACTCTGGATGAGAACCCAGCGACTGCAGGCCATCTCGGCTTTCGTAGTTTACGGCCACATCTCTGTAGTCTCTGCCCTTGTGGCCACAGTGCCTCCCCTTCTCTGATGAAAATCTCCCACTGTTCATATCCTTTGAGATACACATGATTGTTTCTTGGTCCTACAAGGATGACCTGGGATAAGTTCCTCCTTTCCAGACCCTTGACTTAATTCCATATTTTGTCAAATAAAGTTAGTTTTACTCTTTTAATATGTAAGGGAGTAGTACCAGATTCTAGGGTTAGTGTACGGATGTATTAGGAGAAGTACAATTCAGCCCACTATGCTTAGTTACTCATTTATTGGCCAAGCATTGATTTTGTGTCTGTTATGCCAAATACATGCTGCACCTCGGAAACACAGAATGGAGTAGGTAGAGTCCCTGCCCCTAGGGGTCACCTTACCCTTCTGTACCTATCTATGCCAGCACTTTAGCAAGGCAACCTGCTGCCACCCACCGGCCCAGCACTCAGTTTATAGTCATGTTGGTTTTCATTTCTGTGAAGCCCAGAGAAGAGACCAATGTCAACTACCAGACCTTTCTTTACACTGCAAATGTTTATGGTTTCTAGAAGTTATAGGAAAGTTTCTATGCTAAATTAAATGTTAAAGACCATGAGACCGAGATGAATCATGGACTCTTTCTCCTCACTTCCTCTGCTTCTTTATTGTCTCTCTCTCTCCTCCCTCTTCTCTCTCTCTCTCTCTCTCTCTCTCCACCTATGTGTGTACTGACCATGTCTATTTACCTTTCTGGCAAAATAAAAGGTACCACTTTCTATACTATGAATATAAGATGAAAACAAAGGGTTAAAGCAGACTTTAAGATCTAATACTAGGATGACATTTGCTGTCCCCTCAAAACAAAATTTAACATGAAAAATAAGAGCTTAATTATAATCTTTTTGAAAAATCTCTTTAAGGCGATATTTGTGCTGTGGGCACAGCCCACGAAGCCAATAACAAATGACAGCATGATTAATTGCACTTGCCTGGCTTCCTGCTGCTTATTAAAATGATAACTTGAAATAAAATATCATCCACTTAGTGGATGATTAAAACAATTAATACTGAATTCATTATCTGAGGACAATCCTAATGAAAACAGAAATAAGAATAAAGAACAAGCATTTTCCCTCTGAAAACTGGTACCAAAGAAAGGAGATTTCCTTTGAGCTCTGATGGTTAACCAATTTTGTGAAAGAGTTCTGCATGAGAAGTTTCTTTCTATTAATCAATTTGTGTTTCAAGTATAAAGAAAGAGCAAATAAATTTGTCCTTGGTTTGTAACTGTTCAAATCCTCTGTAGATCCTAAAAGCTAGTGGTAATAGTCTGTAAACTCCTCTGACATTGTGTGCTCTTGTGGAACATGCTTGCAAACCAGAAAGAAAAAAGGAATCATCTCTCCTGATGCTGGCAGTGCACTCCCTGTGTGCTGGACACACGTCATGCTCTGTTCTAAGTGCTGTCTCTGGATCAGCCCACTAAGCCACGCAGTGAGCTTTGCTGGGAGGCCCTCCTGTTTCCATCAGGGTCCACAGACAGCGAAACTGGGACACAAAGAGTGTGAGAAATTCGTTCCAGGTCATACAGTTCATAAATAGGAGCCGGGCTTTGAACTCAGGTATTTAGACTGGAGTAATTCACTTGTGACCACCTGTTATGGTAGAAAAACTGTCCCCACTGGACAATTAAGAAGCCATGCTACCTTAGCATCAGATAGGAAGTCCTACACAGTGTACACCCATTGAAGTGATGCTGTGCTCGACATATGAGTGTCCCCCAAATTCATATGGTGAAATCCTAACCTTCCAGTGATGGGTTAGGAAGTGAGGTTTTGGAAGGTGGAGCCCTCATAAATAGGTTCGGTGGCCTTATTAAAGAGACCCCAGAAAAGACATGAGATCACATGAGAGAAGGGCACCCTCTATCTAGGAAGTGGATCTTCACCAGACATGGAATCTAGCATGGGAACTGGGAGAAATAAATTTCTGTTTTCATAAGCCATCCGGTTAATAATACTTCATTACATCATCCTGAGTGGAGTAAGACAAGTGAAAGAGGTTATCTGGTTGAAAACTCTTCCACAGATCCAGTGTGAGGGCAGCAGGGTTAAGTCCTTTGCAGCTCTGCTTTGGTGCAAAAAGACAGCCCAACTCCAGAGTGCTTTGGGAGGGAGGAGCTGCGTTGGCTCCTGTGACCAGGAAGGAGAGGAGTGGTGACAAAACACCCTCCTCCACTCTCCCTTTCCTGTTTCTGCCCCCAGTGTGGTTTATATTTGCTCTGTGCACCCTCTGCCTGGGAGGAAGGAGAAGATGGTCTTGGCCGCTGTTGAACTCTAATATTTCAATATGGTGCTCCTTATGCAAAAAGAATGTCCTCCAGCAGCCGCATCAGCCCAAGGGAAGGCTGGGTAGGCTCAAGAGGGTGTCAAGCTCAAGTCGCACACTTTCACAACATGTATCAAAGTGATCTCCAGGAGGACAGGGATCTGGGCGATCTCATTCCGCATGGGGGAGCCTTGGGGCCTAACGTGTCAACCAAACAAAATTATCTCAGAGCCACGTTGGCTCCCTTCCCTCAGGCTGTGCTGCCCTTTACCCTCCTTTGTGGAGACACCAGAGGTCACAGCCATGGGTGCTGTGCTATAGTGGAAAGAGGCTCCATTCCTGGCCCAGCTCCCCGGCTGTGTGACTCTAGGTGAGTCAGTCTGCTTCTCTGGGCTGCAGTTCCCATAAGTCCACTTTCCCAGCACCTCACAGGCTTGTAAAGGAGGGTCCTGGTTGTCTGAAGGCACAGGTCACAAGAGGAGCAAGTGCTTCCTCATCACCTCCAAAGATGGCCCTTTGGGAAGAAGTAAGAATTACACTCTGGACTTGAGTCTTCCCAACACCCATCCTTGTTCATGCTTTGCTTTCAGTGGCTTTTAACTCTCTTGTCTGCTTGTTTAGAGTCACTTATAACAGGAAGTCCAAGTCTATACCCTGGACAAGGAACTTCTTTGTCTCTCTAGACCTGAAATAGTCTCACTTTATTATTAAATTGCTGTAGCTCTCCATCTATATCTCCAGCAATGTGTAATCTACAGTCACTTCATTGTCTCAGAAGACCCAGGAAGAAAGCCAAATTGGCTAAGGATGAGCAGCCCTGTGGCCATCACCATTCCTCTGTGGCCAGCAGGACTCATTAGAATAGAGGATATGCAGGCAGAAGCTCAACACAGGCATTTCCAATCAGTTTACTACATTCCAGCTTTCTTTGTCTCTGTCTGGGCTGCTCCCAATTAGGGGCATGGCTAGAGAGGCAGCAGGGGTCCAGTGGGGCTGATTATCCCCATCTGAGTGGCTTTGGACGGGAAGATGGTAGCAGACCACGACCCGTGTGGTCTGATTCTGGGAAAGACTCCATCAATAGGAAACCTAAAAGTTGCCATGAGGCTCACGGTCCATTTCCACTGGTTCATTTCTTTTCCCCTGTCATCTTCTCATTCTTATCACTCATCCTTCAGGGGCTTGTTTACCACCAGATCCTTACAGAGGAATATCACTCTCTGACCAGGTAAACATCAGGAAATGAGTTCATCACCTCCCTGAGTGAATCAGATTATGTCACTACAGACAGTAGTATGTTAAAAATAATTACCATGCCTTTCTGTTCCAGAAGTTTAATTCTGTGGAAGACATCATTGAACACTACAAGTATTTTCCTATTACCCTCATTGACGGGAAAGACAAGAGTGGCATCCACAGGGAGCAATGCTACCTCACCCAGCCACTCTCTATCACCAGACGCTTCTCGCCCTGGTAGCCTGGTTCCTGTTTGTCCTCAGCTCAGTGGACTCAATGTTAATATCATGTTGCATTTATTTCAGAAGATCATTTTCTGAATCTTCAAGCAATACTTCATTGACTTTGAATTTAAAAAGCTGTGATGCAAACTGGGAAATCAATCACAATTTTGAAAATTAAAAGCACAGAAGAGACACTTATGCAGAATGAAAGTCAAGTTTTGAAAAATGTGTTCTAAACAGAAAGCTGTAAATATGGTCATTATGGTCACATTATAGAGAAGCAGCAAAGTTCACAAGAAGTTGTTGCTTAAATGCTGGTATCTGGTGTCACGAGTCTAGGGGAGATTCAGAGCCCTGTGCTTCTACAGCACAGAGCAGCCTCCCTGAGCTCATGCACTGAAGATACTCAGATGATTCCTTGTGCCAGAGACGTTGACTGTGTATTATTTGTGATCCTGGAAATTCAATTATAGAGAAGGAATATGGAAAGAGAAACAAAAGAATTTGTGAATATCAACATAACAACAAAAATTAAAAATACTTTCTCTGTAAGCATATTCTGCTTACAGGAGCTTTAACCTAAACAGAAGAATCAGATTCACAGAGAATTCAACAAATGCCATCCCATTCCAACCTTAAGGCAATTAGTATTGATTCTTGCAGTTATCATACAGAGATTTCTGCATAGGGCCTACCTTGAAGGTAGAGATTTTATTTTGTTTCTAGTTTGTAATACACACTAGGAAGAGGAGGCTCACTGAAGTTATCAGTCTACTGAATACAAGATGTGAGCCTGGAAAGTACCCCATCTCACCTGGCTCCATGCAAGTACAGCTTCACCAGCATATTCTGAGCCCTGTAAAATTTTACAACCCAGATGTGAACTAAATTTGAAAAGAGCAAGATAAACCATTTGAAAACAGACTTATCCACTTTAAAACAAATATATTGCCATACTGGAGTAAGTTTGGTTAAAAAGATATAATTGAGGGGCTGGAGATTTAGCTCAGTGTTTCTGGCATATGCCTGGCAAGTGCAAGGTTCGAAGTTTGATCACTGTTACTACATACCACAATGCCGGGAGTATTGGCTCACACCTGTAATTCCAGTGCTGGGGAGATATAGGCAGGAGGATTGCTGAGAGTTTGAGGCTAACCTGAGCTACATAGTGAGTTCAGGGCCAGCCTGAACTACAAAGTGACACCTGTCTCAAAAAAAAACTTTAAAAAAAGATATAATTGAAATTACTAAGGGCTGTGGGTTTGTCTCAGTGGTTCTGGCACCTGCCTTACCAGCACAAGTTCCCATATTTGATCCCTGGTACTGTTAAAAAAAAAAGGTGAAATTACTGATGAACCATAGTTTCAAATGTTACCCAAGCTTAAAATTCATGGAGTATTTATGAAATTTGAACTTATACACAGAAATAAAATAGAACTAAAAAGTAAGAGAACCCAGTGAGATCAATATAGTGTCCAGTGTCCAGGATTATCTCTACAGGAAAAGACATGAGCTCTCTGGGTAGGGCTGTTAGCCTCTATCAAGCAAATGTTCAGACATTTTTTTTTTTTTTGAGACAGGGTCTTGCTTTATAGTTCAGGCTGGCTCTGAGCTCACTGTGTAGCCCAGACTAGCCTTGAACTCACAGCAATCCTCTTGCCTCTTCCTCCCAAGTGCTGGGATTACAGGCATGAGCCACCACACCCAGCTACTCAGATACTTTTAAGAGTCAGAGGAAAGTCATGTGTCTGGGTTAGATGAGGAGAGTTTGATGAAGAAGCCAGGATAAAACGGAGGATGAACAGAGGTAGGCAGGCACGCTTCAGGATGACATTTGTGCAAAGAGAGAAGAAAATATGGGGTAAAGAAAAGCTTAAGTATAAGCAATGCCTCCGGGAGAATGTTGACCAGCCACAGATTGTCCACAGAAGAGAGCCTCATACTGGCAGGAAAGGCCTCTTCATGCTAAATCATCATCCAGGGCCAAAGTAGAAGGACACATATCTTTCAAGTGTATGGCCAGCCCACACTGAGTCACGTGGGAGACAGCAGCTGATTGGCTGGTCAACGAGTTCTCCTGAGGGAGACCAAGTCTCCAGTCCAACTTGCCACAATGACATTCCAGTTTCTCTATTTTCAGTGTTGAGCTTAGGAAGGACACTTTGCTTATAATAGATCATTAAAGAACAGGATACAATGATGTTAACTCTATTCTTTTCTGACAAGTTCTACAAAGCAGGCAGGGTAGATAGTTGTAGCACAACTTATAATTGCAGAAATTGCATCTCACTGGCCAAAATCTTACCATGACATGATTGTGACGAGAACCAAAGTTCTCATATGTAATTCTTCTGTTTCCCATCTACCTGCTTTATTGGATCTGTTGTGGAAAATTCAATGATATGATTTCTGCAGCCATAAATTTCAAACTGTTTTAAATATAATCAAATATAATCTTCTTTTCATTCTAAAGGTGTCCCCCAATTTTAGCCTCAGCAGAGTAGGGGAATTGTAGTTTCATTTGATTATGGCATCAATGCATGCCAGAGATTTTTCTTTTGAACAAAATAATGCCCACCCTGAGTCTATGTCTGGGTCATCTTTAATGAAATATCAATGTAGCACTTGTTTGCATGTTGCATGTGTATTCATTGGCAGGTGCCAATGTACACATTGGAAACAAAGGAGCAAATAATTGAGAAAGACAGGTGACAAATAAAGGTACAAACAAGGTGACCCAGGTTGTCTTCCCCACACTCTGTCGCACTTTGCTGTAGCACATCTCTGAGGGTTTATGGAATGAGACTGACATTAAATATTTTATGAACACCTTTAAGATTACGTCAGAAGTCCTGAATCAGAACATTTTAAATTCCCCCAACTTACAGAAAACTTCCTCTCTTTGGAATGTATTTGAGTAACAGATAATAGGTATAATCAATTAGATCTTTCTCATTACTAAGAAAAAGTCAAACTTACTCTACTACCAGCTATGGTCCCTTATCATCTGTGCATACACACATTTTTATTAAATAGTCTATATTTCATATAGATTAGTATATTTGTGTATTTATTTTTATCCTTTATAGTATTTGTTCTAGCTAAGCATATTTGCTTTCGTTGCACATCATGATTTATAGCTGTGCTAACTTAGATGAAAGCAAAAATGTAATTGTATGTTATAATATTTTGTGGGGTTGAGTATTGAAGAAGGGAATTCAGTACATAGTTTAATTTTCTTTGTTTCATTCTCTGTTAGCCTTAAGGCCCTTTTGAAATTGTGCTGAGGCCAACATAAGGGGAAACAACCTGGGACAGGTATTTGGCACGTGAGTCCCATGCTCACTAGATATTGGGGATAAAGATGGAAAAGAGATTATTCCTCTGATGGAGAACTCATAGCCAGGCAGGCAAGATGCCCAAGTAATAACTTTGTCCACAGGTGTGAGGTGGGAGGTTTCCTGTTGCAATTTAGATTTGTATTTCCTTGCTCACTAGTAATATCACCCACCTTTTTATTTATCTGGGGAGAGAAAGAGAGAGAGAGACAGAAACAGAGAGAGACAGAAACAGAGACAAAGAGAGACAGAGATTGGCAAAGATATAAATCAGTTAGAACCTGGAAACTTTTACCTTGTTCATGAGAATGTCAAGTTACAACTTGACACAATGGAAGACAGGACAGTTTCCTTTAAAAAAATAAAAAATAAAAATAAGGGCCAGAGATTTAGCTCAGTGGTTCCAGAGCCTGCCTAGCAAGCCCAAGATCCTGAGTTCCATCGCTGATAACTGCATACCACAAATGCTGTGAGCTCAAGGCTAGCTTGGGCTACAAAGTGAGTTCAGGGCCAGCCTGAACAACAAAGTGAGACCCTGTCTCAATAACAACAACAACAAAAATTAAAAATAGAACTACTGTAAGATTCCACAGTCCCTCTTCTGGATGCATATTCAAAAGACTGAAATCACAGTCTTGAGGAAAGATCTACCTTGTGGCGTTATTCATAATAGCCAAGAAAAGGAACAACTAAAATGTTCACCAACGGATGAATAAATAAAATGTGCTGTACACATTGAGTGCACTATGTTTCACACTTAATAAGAAGGAAACACTTTTACATGTGACAACACAAATGAACCCGGAAGACATTATTATACTAAGTGAAATAAGCCCAACACAGAAAGACAAATACTAAATAATCTCACTTATATGAGGAATCTAAAATAATTTAAAAGACAGAGTAAAACGATAGTTCCCACAGGCTAAGGGAGGGAAAATTACTTGTTTAGCAAGTATAAAGTTTCAGTTAGAGAAGATAAATAAGTTCTAGAGACCTGTTATAAAACATCATTCTGTAATCAATAGTAATTTATGGTATGCTAAAAATATGTTAAAGATTGTATTAAGAATTTTTTGCACAAGAAGGTGGGGAGTGGCTGGGGATTTAGCTCAGTGGTTCCGGTATCTGCCTTGTAAGTGCAAGGTCCCAAGTTTGATCCTCAGTAACCACATCCAACATGCTGGGCATGGTGACTCATGCCCACTAGGAATCAGTACCACATACCACAGTGCTGGGCATGGCAGCTCACACCTGGACATGGCAGCTCCCAGAACTTGGGAGGCAGAGGTAGGAGGTTTGCTATGAGTTCCGGGTTTGCTTGGGCTACATAGTGAGCTCAAGGCCAGCCTGAACTACAAAGTGAGCCTCTGTCTCAGAAAAAAGAAAGAGAACTTGAGCGGACAGGGTACACAAGAGAACTTTTGAAAGTGACAGATATGTTTATTACCTTGACTATGGCAATGACTTCACAACTGTATGGTTATTTCCCAAACTTACCAAATTGTGCATATTTAATATACTCGTTTCTATATTAGTTGTACTTCAATAAAGCTGTTTTTTACAAAATGAAGACACATAGGTTGCCAAAATTATGCAGTGCTGAATAATATATTTTATAGTTCTCTCTCTCATGCCCACAGCATTGGGAAGCAGGAATGGATGCATGGGGAGGACAAGGTCGGGAACACTTTTCCCGAGGATATCCTGGCACCGGGGAAAGATCAGGCCAGGAATTGAAGGGGGCCCTAAAACAGACTGACATTCATTTGTCAGTAGATCTTAGAGTACTCCAGTCCCAACGAGTTATTCTTGACCATGAGGAATCAGGCAGTGACTCCAAGTCATGCAGAACTAAAGTGACATCTACAGGGGAAAAAAAGGTGATTTAAGGAGTTCTAGAAATACTGACTTGCCCTCCAGAAAAAAAAAAAATACAGTCATGTCCATATCTTAAATAATATATAGAAATATGTTCTACATCAATCAAATAGCTAAAAGAACAGAGTAAATTTTAAATGGAGTCTTGTCTCTTTTATTTAATAATTTTTGTGACACTGGCATAGGGAAAGAGCTCTTAAACAAGATCAAAACATAAATCACGCAGAAACAGATTGGCAGGTTCATTGTGCCAAAATTCTAAGAGTTTGCAGAAGGTGAACAAAGTCACAATGCAATTAAACAACCGATATACATGAGCAAAGAATATAAATGAGTAACGCACCCAAACAAGTACAAAATTCACAACACCATCAGGGGACATCCAAACCTTCCTATTTAGATGGTTGACACATGGGGCAGTAATGGGGCAGTAATCTTGCAGCAAAAAGTTGAATGAAAATCAAGTTGATTTCCATTATAAAAATCTGGAAACGCTGGGGAGTTTACCTCACTGTTTACCCATAAAGTTGATAAAAGAACTGAAGTAACAAGAGGAATATTCCCCACAACCATGTATTACAATAAATGTACTCCTTCCTTAGGGATCAGAAATTTATTTAACTGACTTTGTGGCAACTGCCACAAAGCATATAAAAGAGTATATTAAATATGCAAAGAAAATATAGCTCCAAGAAGCATCTCAAATTAAGCCTCTAAAATATAGCTGAAAAAGTATGAAGCGAATGCTGTGTTGAAAAATGGGATTTAAATGAAATTATCATTCAAATATTTGACACCACTTAGATACCTAGCTCTCAGAAAGAACAATAGGATTTGTAAACATAAATCGATAGAGCAGCACAACTCTGATACAAATAATGACATTTGCTGACCCCCACAAAAGAGCCAGGTCTTCTTTATTGATCACCACAGAGCCTCCCACATACACATCCAAGTCCCAATCCACTTTTTTGTACATAATCTTTATGAACAGCCTTGAAGAAAAGCTCCTAATATCAAAAATATCAAGCAGAAAGCTACAACCCAGAACAAAGATAGTACTTAAAGGAGAGATATAATACAGGATATTGAAGAAAACTTCTAAGAAAGTATATTTAATATCATCAGAGAGGTAAACCATTGAATCTATGAGGTAGCAATGAAATACTAGTCAAACTTTTTAAATATTCATAAGCAAATATGGAACATTTTTAAAGAAAAAGTAGATAAAACCATAATGATTACTGGAATTTTAACACCTAACTATAAGAAACTAATAACATAAGAAAGAAAAATGAAAAGGATCATTTTAAAAACACTGCTGTCAACCAATCAGACCTAATTGTCATTTAAAGTTAACAAAAATATTAAAAACACATACTTTTTTCCTATTGAACATAAAACAAACCTCAATAAGTTTTAAAAGAGTGAAAAATAGTTTATAGTCTGCTAACCAAAAAAATGTAAAAAAATCAATCACAAATCAAAGCTATATGAAAATTAAGCAATATATTTCTAAGTTACTCATAGCCAAAGAAGAAAACAAAAGGAAAATTCATAGATATCTCAGAAAAAGTGACAATTAAATACTGTACACCAAAATATGAGAAGAGTTGCAACTTCTAAATATAAAGATTTAGGGGCTGGGGATTTGGCTCAGTGGTTCCGGCGCCTGTCTTGCAAGCACAAGGACCCTGGTTCGATCCCCGGTTAACCACATACCATACTGGGCGTGGAGACTCACGCCCAGCAGCAACCAGTACCACACACCACAGTGGCAGGCGTGGTGGCTCACACCTGTAATCCCAGCATTTGGGGTGTGGGGGCAGAGGCAGGAGGATTGCTGTGATGTGAGTTTGAGGCTGAGCTCAGGACCAGCCTGAACCACAAAGTGAGACCCTGTCTCAAAAAAATATAAAAAATAAATATAAAGATTTAATATAAAGTTCAGCCCCTTTAAATATTTAAAGGAAAACAAAGGCCTAAATCTAAGCTTCTTCCTCAAGAAAAAAGAAGCATAAACTCTGCTCCAATGAAACAAAAGAGAAAAGACAAGGAGCTGAATCAAAACAATAAAATTCAAACAAACAAAACTAAAAAAGGCAAGAGAAAAAAGAGAAATAAAAAGCGTCCTTATTTAGATGTGACGTGATCTTTTACATAGATGATACCAAGAAAGCTTCAAAGATTCTTAGAACTAATAAACAAATTCAGCGAAGTGGTGCAACATAAAATCAACACAGAAAGTCGGCAGTGCCCCTGAGCACCCACAGTGAGCCTATTGAGGAAGAAATCATGACAACAGTCTCATTCAAAATAAAGTCTGTGGGACATATCAGAGACAACAGTCTCATTCAAAAATTAAATACTTGGGAATCCACCTAACCAAAGTAGTAATGAGAAAGATAGTACTCAGAAATAGAGACTGAAGAGGGCATGAGAAAAGGGAAAGACATCCCCTGTCCCAGTGTGTGTGTGTGTGTGTGTGTGTGTGTGTGTGTGTGTACTCTGGTCTCTCTCCCTCTTACAAAGCCAACAGGATTCAGTCATTGGGGATCAACTCTCCTGACCTCATCTAATTCTATTCACTTCCCGAAGCCCCTACTTCAGTTGACATTCCATCCCTTTAATACTTCAAGAAAGGTGTTAAATTCCAGCACATGACCACTGTGGGACATTATCAGTGACAACAGGCTCGAAGACAGTGAAGACGTAATGTGGACTTCTGAGACAAGGGTTGTCTGGCACAGAGAGCACCTAATGTTACAGCTAGAGGCAGACACATCCTATCACGTTCTCAGAGTAGCCAGGGACGGCAGGATGAGCTCTTCTGACCATTCCAGTCAAAACGTCTGTGCCAGCGCGCGTGCGCACACACACACCCACACACACACATTTGCCTCTGGGTACAGTCTAGATATCCACTTTCCTCCTTTTTCCTTCCTGACAACACATTCCTCCTAGGTGACCATCTCATTCCAGCTTCCCCGAGACTTTCAACTTTCAACACTGAGTGCCCTATACCCTGACAAATTCCTTCATCCCAGGCACATGGGAGCAGTTGGTCATCTGACTTCTACACATTCAACACTGTATGTGCTTTATTTACAGTGTCTATGATACTTTCCCTGACTCCTTCCTCCAGAACATGAACTTTAAGAGGACAGAGATGATTGTGGTTTTGTCCACTGATGGGTCTCAAGAGCCCACAGCATGGCCTGTTAAATAGTCGGTGCTCAGTAAATATTTGTTGAGTGAATACATAAATAGCTGGGCCAGAGAGTAACTGGAGTGAGATCAGAGCAGAGACAAGAGTCCTCGGCCGTGGAGGGCACCGCAGTCACCGTAGACACCCTGACAGTGATTTGGAGTGGGATGGGCAGGAGGCCCAGGGGGGATTCAGGCCCTGCTGCAGGTCAGCTTTTAAAGAAACACTTTAAAAAATAAAGTGCTTAAGAAGTCCTTGAAATGGCCCAAGCAAGTGAGGTCACTATTTTAGGCACCAATGAAGCTGTCTAATAGAGAACCATCTCTTTCTAAAGTGAGATTTAAGAAGAGGACCTCCAAAGCCTTAACAAGGACGGGGCTGAGATTCAATCCTAGAATGGAGAGTAGTCACCTCGAGCGTAAGCACGGGTTCGCTGAGATATAAAAGGGTGAGGGAGGGAACACTGACCTTGGAGGAGCCTAGTCTCTCCAGCTGCAGCCCCCTGGGCTTGGCCCCTGTGAGGGGACAGGCATAAGTTGATCACACAGCAGCAACCCTTGCAGATGTTTCCTAGTGTGCTTGGGCTTCTACGCCGCCATCAGGACAATAAGGCTATTGCACCAGTAACTCAAAAGGAAGCTGGGTCAAAATCAGCTAGGCTGTGTGCACGTGCGTCAGTGTGCGTGCGTGCATGGGTGCATGCATGCATATGTGTGTGTTTATGTTTCATGTGAAGAAAATGCTCTTGAAAAAAAATTGTGGGAGATTGGAGTGGGAGCTAATCTTGCATTCGACGACTTTTTCAGACATAAAGCCACTGTAATAAAAAAGAAAAACATAAGCAAACCCACAAATAGGAAACTGCAGATGTGATAAAGGGGAAGGGTGACTTATTTAAATAAATATTTCTGGAACAGTTGGTGGTCAAAGCAAGGGAAAGCTTTCTTTTCACCGTTATAAAAGTAATTTCCATGATAAGTCTAGATTTAAAGATTTAGAAATATAATGACAGCCATGTAAAGGAAAAGCTGGGGGGGGGGAGTTTTATGTTTCTGACATTGATGACAGTGTTAATGACTTCTGAAGCAAGACAGGAAACTTGAAAAACCAAGGGAAATGAAGAAACATTTGACTATATAAATATTTAACCTCAGAGACGATAAACAAAACCAGAAGACAAAGAGTGCACTGAGTAAAATATTTGCAGCACAAATGTCAAACAAATGACTTTTGTGTATAATACTTTAAAACTCCCATAAATTAATACAATAGGAATGAGCAGCCCAGTTGAGAATGGGCAAAGGATAAAAATAGTCACTTAAGAGGAAATTCTGATGCTCACAGACATGTGAAGGAAGCTCAACTTCACCATTATCAGGGAAGCACCAAGTAAAGTAATGGGGAGCGAACTGTACCCTTCCACTTGACAGAGGCTCAGAGGACAGGCATCCAGGGCAAGCAGGGAGTTGGGTGGGCAAGATGATGGCCCTGTAATTTTTCAACTTTTTTGCAAGTTAATCTGGCAAAATGCATTAAAAATTTTTAAATATATATTCTTTTCTGGCTCTGAAATTTTTCCTGCAGAATTAAATTCTGTAAAATTAAAAAGCATATTACTGGGCATAGTGGCTCATGCCTATAATCCCAACACTCAGTAGGCAGAGGCAGGAAGATTGCCACAAGTTCAAGGCAAGCTTGGGCTACACAGAGAGTTAAGGGTAAGCCTGAACTACAAAGAAAGACCCTGTCTCAAAAAAACTAAACTAAATTAAAATAAAATAAAACCATATTTACTAAAGTCACACAAATATATAGGGAAAGAGTGTTTATTAAAAGAATATCTGCCAAGTGACAAAATAACACAAAAAATTAAAATTTACTAATTTTTAAGAATGAGTACTAGGATAGTCAAATTCACTGACATATAACAATGCTGTGAAATATCATGCATTTATTCAAAAGAGTGTTCTACTACTCCAACATTGTCCTATTGGAATAGCTGTTATCTTATGTGAGAAATCTGTATAGAACTATATTTGTAAAAGCAGCTAAGTCTGACGATATATATCTGATGATTTTTTTAAATTTTGGTGTTATGTAGAGAAATATTAGATTACCATATTCCCCCCTCAAAAAAACTCAGAAAGGTCCATAAAACTCCATAGGAGGAAAAGCTCACTGAAATCATCCCTGCCAATGATTTTTTGGATATTACACCAAAACTCTGGATATAAAATAAATAACTAGGGCTTCATCAATCTTAAAAATGTCTGCACAGTAAACAAAATTAAAAGGCTATGGATGAGGCAGGTATTTGCAAAATTTGTACGTGATAAGAGGTTAATATCTAAAATTCTACAATTCAATAACAAAAAAATGAATAACTTGACTGAAAAATGGAGATCTGAAGAGACATTTCTCCAAAGAAGATATTCAAATAACCAAAAGATGTATGTGAAAATTTCTCCATGGTATTTTTGCATTTGTTATTTTCTTTGTAAACTGTCCAACTGTCCCACACATGGCCAGGATCAAGTAAAACACACCAGTTGACCAATGCTTTGTGTTCTCAGTGACACAACAGTTGTATAACTCAACATCTACTACACCTTTGGTTTTGTTGTGGAAAGTAACCACCTTAGGCTTCTGTTTTGTTGAGGTTTTGCAATTAGTATTTCCATCATCGTGCGATGTTGACATCAGCAGGACCAGTTTGTTTTTCTTTACAATCTACCAGGCCAATGGAAATCTTTCAGAAATCCAAAGATTGCCCTCCACAATTCTGTGTTTTGAAATTGCAACATTTAAATTGGGAATTTCTGTTCTGTTCCTATGTGCAATTCCGTTCCTGTGCTGGTCAACTTCTGCTCTATTAGTAAATGTAACTTCAGTTAGAAACTAGTAAACCAATAATTGAATGTCATATTCCAATTAGTTTGGGAGATGAAGGCAACAGGTCAGTTCACAATATCTGTCTTTCAGTTTTGTACTATATAAATAAGGATGTGATGTCTAAGGATAAAATATAGTTTGTGCACCTGAGGTAGAGCAGGAAAATAAGAGTACCCAGCATGGTGGTGCATATTTATAATCCCAGCATTTGGGAGGCTGAAGCAAAAGGATTGCCACAAGTTTGAACTAGCTT
Source organism: Petromus typicus (assembly GCA_004026965.1). NCBI lineage: Eukaryota > Metazoa > Chordata > Mammalia > Rodentia > Petromuridae > Petromus > Petromus typicus. Next base: position 47,593 of record PVIR01001810.1, on the reverse strand, counting down.
GAGCTACATAGTGAGTTCAACCAGGCTGAACTACATGGTGAGACCCTTCTTCAGGAAAAAAGAAAGAAATAGAGAGACAGAGAGAGAGAAAGAAAGAGAGAGGGAGAAAGAAAAGAAAGAAAGAAAGAGAGAAAGAAAGAAAGAAAGAAAGAAAGAAAGAAAGAAAGAAAGAAAGAAAGAAAAAGAAAGAGTGTTGTGCCCAAATTTTGAGTCCCCCAATGACCACAAGGGAGCCAAGTCCAATGTAAAGCACACAACGGTCTTTATTACAAGCTTGAGCAGGGACCCTCAACCATCACCACCAACACAGCGGATCAGAATTGAGAGCCCAGAACTTCCGAATGGTAGGGTTTTTATGGAGGTTACAGTAAAGCTGGGGAAATTGCTGCTCTGGCAGTACATGATTGGTGAATTTTAGGAATGCGTGAGGTGTTTAACCCTGATTGGCTGGGCTCAACAGGCCATACTGCAAGCTCGTGGTTCTAGTTACCTACAAGAACATCTGAATCTTGTACTTACTGGGGGGTCGTTACCAAGGATGGGTGGTCCGAGTACATCTGGTGATTTTTCCTGGAATCTAGGCCCCTTGGGTGGTCTTTCCTGTAATTACAGCTCATCTCACTGGTCACTGTCACTTTTCCTGTAACTAGGGCTTATGTTGAGGTCACCAACTCCTGAAGTCTATAACCCGGTTATGCAACACTTACATTTAATTACTCTATTCTAAAATGGGACTGGTTCTTCAAAATGGAGTCATTTAGGTCTCTAGAAAGAAAGAAGAAAGAAAGAAAAACAAAGAAAGAAAGAAAATTGAAAGAGGCTTATTAGCAACTACACCTCACAGTATACCAGAAGAGAGACTGAAAGAATAAATAACAGTAATAGCAGAAGCTGGTTTTTGTTTAGGAAGTAGTTACAGTTCTGTAAGGTAAGCGGAAAATAGCGCTTGTCTGCTCTATGATGTTAGGTGGAGTCATATCACTGACTTTGGCCAATTAACTATGAATGGAAGTCATTCGCTGCTTCTGATTGGAAGTTGATGAGCCAGGATTTGGTTAAAGCAGGCTCCTCTTTCCTTCCCCTTGACAGCTAGAGACATATCCACTGGTGGCTAAGTCCTCAGTGCATACATAATGGGCATGTGGTATAAGTAAAAATAAATTGAGGTCTTTTTGACCACTAAGATATGTGGAGTGTTTATCACTGTAGGTAACCTGGTCCCTCTTGATTACAGCAATAACTGAGTCACATTTGGTTCCCAAAGTTACTCCTTATTTTTGGGACAAGGTGGAGCAAAGGTGATCATTTTCTGTATAATTTCTTGGAGGAGAAAAATCTGGAGACAGAAGCACAGAGGAATGATGTTGTGTTCACATTCTGACCTGGGGATTCTAAGGGTGTTTTCGTGCTTCAGTCCCTAAAAAATTAATAAATGAAAACTGAACTGCCACAGATGCCTATTAAGTGTCAAGAACTCTGCTTCAAGTGCTGGGGGAATAATGGTGAAAAGATGGATGACAGCTTATTTCATAGTGGAGGAGAATGAAGAAACCAAAGTAGACAGTTTCAGGGCGTTCTGTTTTGTTTCGGTTTTTGGTAGCTTTTGTGGTACTGGGGATTGAACTGAGGGGCTTTGCCATGAGCCAAATCACCAATGTTTTTTTTTAGAAAAATTCTCCCTAAATCACTAACATGCCCAAACCTGGCTTCAACTTGTGATCCTCCTGCATCAGCATTCCAAAGCACTGGAATTATAGGCATGCATCACTATCCATGGCTTCTTTCTGATGAATATACTACCCATTGCGATGAAGGGGAAGCCACAGCCCCATGAGGCAAGGTGGACAGAAAGACCTCTGAGAAGGAGATTTTTTTAGTTGAGAGGAGGAAGATAGACGCTGGAGGCAGAGGGAACACAGGTCTTCCTGCCAAAACAAAGCAGAACAGCTCAGTCACATGCAAGTTCTGAGGCACAGCTGAATTTTATAGCTCAGTACCATAGCACTGGGTCACTGCTATCAAAACGGGAAGACTCGAGGCCAGGGATTTAGCTCAGTGGTTCCGGCACCTGTCTTGCAAGCGCAAGGGCTGGGTTCGATCCCCGGTAACCACATACTATACTGGGCATGGAGACTCATGCCCAGCAGCAACTAGTATCACATACCACAGTGCCAGGCGTGGTGGCTCACGCCTACAATCCCAGCACGCACTCAGGAGGCAGAGGCAGGAGGATTTCTGTGATATGAGTTTGAGGCTGAGCTCAGGGCCAGCCTGAACTACAAAGCAAGACCCTGTCTCAAAAAAACCTAAAAAAAAAAAAAAAAAAACTGGAAGACTCAAAGAGGCACAGAAAAAATTTTTATTAGGTCTGTGGGCTCAGCAGCCAGCTCAGAGGAGTTCATACTGGAAGTCTAAGTGCTCTAGCAAAATTGAGAACAATTCCTGTAGGGAGCTACAGGGTAGGAGAGCATGCTCACTGAAGCACAGGGGGTGGAACTTAACAGAATATTCCCGAAAGGAGGCAGAATTTAGCAGAACATTCCTGAAAGGGGGTGGAACTTAACAATATTCTTGCAAGGGAGAAGTTAACAGAATATTCCTGAAAGGAATTCCTGAAGTTAACAGAACATTCTTATAAGGAGGCAGAGCTAACAATGTTCCTGTTCCTGAGACAGAGAAACAGAGCTAATGGAACACTCCTGAGAGGGGAGGAGCTAACAGAACATTCAAACAGTTACAAAACATTTTGAGGCATTGAGCCAGAGCCCAACAGCACAAAATGTTACATTTCCAAATCAAAACATTCTGTGAAAAAAGAAAAAATGGAGGCAAGGTAAGGGCTTGTCTTACTGTATTATAATCCCTACCATTTCTACAGAAGCCAACAACCTGGTCAGCAACCAGGGGCAGCTGGGAAAGTAAGAGGTGTCAGCCAACCAGGCAGGGCCCACCCCTTCCTGTAGGACTGGGGGACCCTACAGCGACTAAGAAGCAGGTGGGGGTCCCCCCCCCCCCGGATGCGCAGTATGGATAGGCAGGGACTTGGCTACAACAGCTGCCTAGATCTACCTGCGGGAAGGACTGCTCCCCACTTCTATCCAAATAGAACCTGCAGTTATCTAAGCATCCCTAAGGGAGAGCAGCTGCCCGTATGAATTCCTCCACCCTGTCCAAGGCGGTGGCTGATTGCCAGGAGTTTTTAAACCGCTGTCCTTTTCTCTGCACCTCCCCTCCCAGCCAACCCTGGGACAGGTCCCCACACTGCACCACCCTGTCTGGGCAGGGGATACTGATGCCTCTGGCCAGACCGGTCTTGGAGGCCAGCCCTGTTCTCTGCTAAGCACCAGGCTGGAGACCTGCACAAAGAACGAAACAGATGTCTGGCCTTCGTTATACGGAATACTGGGGTTCATTGTGACGTTTTCTTACCTATAGGTAACATACTTCTATTTCTGGAGAGCTTACAGCCCCCCAGGGGGCGCCACACGTTTATCCATGGGTCTGACAAAATGGGAGCTGCAGCAATAGTGACCTCTTGGGAGGCCTCCCGATCACACGCCCACGTGGGTCCCGGGAGAGCTCATCAGGTGGTGCCCAGCGCCCTGCACAGTCCTGGTTTGGCTCGCTGGCGTTGCGAGTCCAGCTTCCAAAACCCGTTTTCTCAAGGCACAAAGGGAACTGAAGCAAAGGAGCAGCACATCCCCCAGCGCACGGATATGGGAGCTTCAGAGGAACAGGTGGCTGGTCCGGGTCAGGTAAGCGCCCGGAATGGCAGTGCGCGAAGCAGCGGGGTAGAGCTCTACAAGCCAGCGCACCCAGCGACACCTTCAGCCGCCGTTGGCACTACAGCGCCTCCAACTCTACCGGCCGCGCATGCCCACTGCGCTACTCCGCGAGCTCCCGCAGCCTCAGGCGATCGAGCTAGGCGTGTAAGGCCGGGTTTGAAGTGTAATGGACAACGCCGCCCACGGGCGGGGCGCTGGGGAGGGGTCCACACCCTCTTCAGCCTGGCAGCCTCTGGAAACGTTGCTCTGGGTACTCCTGTTTTCCAGTTGAGAAAAGTATATCCGAAACTAGCAATGACTTGCCCAAGGTCTCACAGCTGGGCAAGGTGAATAAGGCCATCAGGATTCAGATTAGCGCCAGCACCCTGTGCGCCAGGATTTCATCTGGGAGAGAGGAAGTTGGAGCACCAGCCTGTCCTGCACCAGATTTGGGGTGAAGGGCATTTTCATGGATCTTCTATTCATGAGTTTTTACAGCAACTGAGATTTACACTCTGCCTTCAACATCAGCGCAGAGCTCCTGTGTGGGACTGTGGGGTTTTGGTCTAACAACATAATTAATATTCAGGAACGCTGGAGGCCCTTTGAGAAAATAAAATGGGTTAATGGGGTGTGGACAGCTATGCAAAGGAAGAGAAAAGATAGTCCTACAAGCCTCACTGCAGCCTGCCTCACTGGCAGAAATCGATAAAAGATCCCCTAAGATCACATAATTTGTAAATACCTAGGATGATCTGAACCACAGGACTTTCTTTTCTTCCCCAAACTGACTGGTGCTGTCTGCCCGGGGGCCTTTGCACATGCTCCTCCCCCTGCCAGAAGCTTTTTGTCTATGCCTCAGCACCCACTTCAAAGGCTCCTCCAGGTGCGCCTTCCAGGTCATTCCTCTCTTGCTTTGCATTCATTCCCTGACATGCCACAATACCCACTTTATTTCTCCCCTGACTTCCAGCCTCCCTGTATATTAATCATATTTGCATTCCTTTACAGGTTTATAGTCTGCAATCCCCAACAAGATGAAGACTCCATGCAGGCTGCATCTTCTCACCTTAGCATTGTGCTGGAAGCTGTGCTGGACCATGTAGCTATTCCACCAGGGTATGCCGAATGACCAAGTCAGTGGCCCCAGGGCAGCGGGCACCACTTCCCCTCAGCCATTGTGCCCTCCAGTGGTTCTCTCCTCCATCTTGGGCTGTCCCAAGTAGGAGTGTGTTCTTCTGTCTCAGGCTATCACAGCTAACGCCTCAGTCAGTGTGTCACAATGCCCAGGCAGGCTAGCTCCCCGGAACCTTCTCCAAGGATCCTTTGTTACCCTCATAGCCTCTGTGTGACCTTGTGAATCTGATCTGCACCTCTGCCTTCTGTGCTATTCTTTGTCTGAAATCTGTATCCCACACGCAGTCACCTCTCTGTGTCTTGTTTCTCTTCAGTGGGAGGAAGAAGGTCCCACTTAATGCCCACTCGGAAGTCAGTCTACTTCCAAAAAGGTGCGTGTGCAGGTGAGAACATATCATAGTTACTTTGTCACTGAGACACAACACTTGACCCCCAAACATTAAAAGAGGAGGAGGTGTTGGGAACCATTCTGTTTGGGAATTGCAAGGTCAAAACTGTCCAGGCCTTTCTGCCTCCAGACAGACTGTGGATTTGACTCTTGTCTTCACCTCTCTAGTAACAACAGGGACTCAATGGTCCCACATGCGGTGATGCTTCAGGACAGAACTACACCAGATTTGCCTAACTTCTCAAGGACTATTGCTGACATCTGCCCTGCCCTGTGGGATCTTCATCTACATAACTTTTCTAGGACTATTGTTGGTGTCCCCCTGCCTTTCCAGGTCTTTTGGAATGTAGATAATAAAAGGTGTGGCAGGTTGGAGTCTGGGGTCCTTCTCTAAGTCTCATTTCTGCCTAATTATTATTTTACCATGTGCCGTGGACTCACAGGAGACTAGAACATAACGCAAAAGTTCTAGTTACATCCCCTTCCCCAGTTTCCCAGAGAGGTTTATTTTGGGTTATGTTGCAGTCCATAGTGGCTTGGGCCAGGGGGCAGCCTGGGACATGGGGCAGACAGGGAGCAGCAGGGAAGGGAGACAGATGTTTCCAGCCTACATCCTTTGTGACTGCCTCTTCCCACCAGACCCCACCGCCTAACTGCAAATCAGCTTTAAGCCCCCATAATCGAACTGCCTTCCCAAAGCCCACTTATAAATAAGTGCAGGGGACACCATTCTGTTCAATCAGAAGTGGCCCGTGAAATACTGAAAGAAAGAATTGAGGTGAAACAAGGCCCGCGTGCCTATGCTGAAAAAGAACTGTCCTTCACTGTTGGTGGGGGATGTGACCTGGTACAACCATTATGGAACTCAGCATGGAGAGGCCTCAAAGAACTGAAATTAGAAATTCCATATGACCCAGCTCTCTGCCTTCTATGTATCTTCTCCTAAGAGCTTAAAGCATCGCATTACAGCAATGTTTATAGCAGCACAATTCACAATACCTAAGTCTGGGAAGTAGACTGTACACCCATTACCAGATGCTTGGGTAAAGAAAATGTGATACATACATATATTATGAAATACTAGTCAGCCACGAAGAATAACAATTTTGAGACATATGTAGAAAAATAGATCCTCCTGGAAAATACAGTGTTGCATGAAATAAACCAGACACACAAGCGTAATTACCATATGGTATCTCTCATTTGAGGCAAAGTACAGAGAATGATAAAGGATTGATAGAAGGGACAAGGGGACCTCTTGCCATAGAGTAGGGGTCCCAGGGAGCAAGGTGAGGGGTGAAGAAGAGGAGAAGGGGAATAAATAGAATAAAGATGTGCCATGGCCAGAGACTTAATAACCCTGATGAATGTAAACATTATATGCCACAGCATTAGCTACTTCATGTATTGAAGTGAATGAAAATTGGGATAGAGGAAGTGGAGGTGGGAGGAAGGGAAGGAAGTGGAAAGGAATTTTAAAAGGAAACAAGGTAGAGTACGTGGACCTACTCACTCCCCAAGAATACTGTAAGCCTCATGTACTGCAAACACATACTGATATAATTTTAAAAATCACAAAGAGAAAAATAGAACAAGGATTTAGGGGAACTAGCAGGAAGGGTGAAGGAAACATGGAGTGTGGGAAGTGAGTGGCCGTGAGTGTGGGAAGTGAGTGTGGGAAGTGAGTGTGGGAAGTGAGTGGCTCACACTTCCAGGTGACCTGGCCCCACTCAAAGACTTCTGCCGAGCAACACACCTGTCAAAGTTTCCCCAAGAATGGTTTCTGCCCAACCACCCTCTTCCAGGATGTAAATATCCCAATTCCAGAAGGTCTGTAAAACATTTTATTTCACTGCATTGGGGCATCTGAGAAATGTAAGGGTTCATTTTTGGTCGCTTCTTATAAATTGCTCTCTCTTGGTATCTGTTGCTCGTCCCCATAGAGGAGGAAGGTTCTAGTATTGACTGACTTTTATATCAAAAACTGAGCTTTAGACAAACCAGAGAACAGCCTTGCAACTTCTTAGTAAAAGAGCTGGTATTTGTAACAGGGCCAGCACCGGAGAGACCCGCAAATCATCTTTCACCCGTTCTCTGTGACCAAAGAGTGGAGAACAGCGGCCTGCGAGTGGCAGTTACAAGGAAACGGGTCAAAAGGAAGCTAAAATGTACAAAACACCTTCTCTAAGTCACAGACTTCTGGTTGAGTCTCCAACACATGAAACTCGCTGTTTCCTCACATAGCTCCTTTAAGACCAGACTTTCAGGAAGGGACCAGCTGAGATCCTCCGCCCTCCCATCCTGCCTGTCAGCTGCGGGCAGGCTTCGAACTCATCCGCTGTGTGTTTCCGAGAAGCCCATCGCACCTCCGAGCCCTCGAAACAGGGCACCCTCCGTAGGACGAGGCCTGCAGGATCCCCGCACAGGCAGGCGTTCTCTCCTCAGTCCTTTCAAGGGCAAAGGTCTTGCACCGTGGCCAGCCCTCTTGCTGGCCTCCACTACTCCTCTGGACGCGGCCCGTGCGCCCTGCATCTCCTCCACACCGCGTCCTGCCCACCATCCACGGCTCTTGTTCTCCAAGGCGCCAGCCTTGCCCCTTCCCTACTAGACGCTTGAACCAAACTTCCCTGCTGGAGAATCCGCACTTGTCAGGGACGCTGCCGCCCTGTCCCCATCGAAGGCTGATCTACTGTGTGGGAAGCCTGGCCAGTGGGGTCCCTTGGCACCCAGCAAGTCTGTTCCAGGTACCTCTTACTTCCAGAAGCCCGTGGGTGCGCACCTGATGGAGGAGCTCCGGCTACTGGAGGCGACAGCACAGAAGCCAGCCGGGGACTGAGGTGTTCACACCGTCTGCAGATCGGCACGCGACCGTGGTCCCAACTGAGGCTCAACTTGCGCGCTAGATGAGGTCTTGGGCCTTGGGATTGATCTTCCGAAGCTTTAGAGACGAAACATGCAGACTCTGAGAGGGCGAGGGCTTCCACATCCAGGATCCAGCAGCTGCGAGGTACAGGAGTGGGGTTCAAACGCACGACTTCGGGACCATCTCTTGCAACGCTGCTCCCCAAGGAGGAGGGATCTGAGCGCTGGGGACTGAGCTCCTCTGCTCGGCCTCACTTGCCTCGGCAGGACTGCAAGCTCCACGAGGGCAGCATCCAGTCAGTCCGAGGCACCCGGGCACCCCTAGGGGACCGCTAGGCCAATAGAGCGCGGAACCCGCCTCCTCTCACAGGGCCGCACGGCGCGCGCGGAAAGCGCAAGACGCGGACGCCAATGCCTAGGGTTGAGCTCTACGCCTAGAGTCCGGCCCGGGAGCCCGGCGAAGCCGTGTGGACGACCCGGCTGCGTCCAGTCCCGCGTTCCCGGGAGGCGCAGCCTGCAGTCCTCGACACCGGCGCTGCAGCCGCGCCTCACTGCGCAGGCGCGCCGGGCCCGCTCCGCCCCCCGGGTAGGAACCTACAGCGGGCGCGGCGGCGGCGGTGTGCGGTGTGCGGCTCGCGGCGCAGACGCCCCTCCTGGGCCCGGGACCTCGGACCGGTGAGTGCCCGAGTGGGCGGCCGAGGGCTGAGTCGAAGCGCCGTACAGGCGGGCGGGATGCGGCCGAGGGCATGGGGCAACAGGGCGGGGCGCACGAGCCTGGACCGGGGCCGGGGCCGGGGCCGGGGCCGGGGCGCGCGGGCTGAGGAGGCCCCCGACCCCGCGCGGGCCGGGTTGCGCTGGGCCGGGCCGGGCCGGGCCGGCGTGGGGCGGCTGTGCGGCACGCTGCGCGGCGGGCGGGCGTTCGGCGCGGCCCAGCCAGGGTGACAGGCCGGGGCGGCGCGGGGAGGGGCCGTCGCCCGCCGGCTGCGCTCCCCCGCCTTTGTGCGGCGCGCCCAGCGCACCCGCGGCCCGGTGCGGACCGAGCGCGGCCGTTGTGCCGTCCCCGCCCCCAGTGTTTAAATGATGCAGCTCTCTGAGCCCCGCTGGCCGCCCGGGCAGGAAGTGTCGTCAGGAGGCCATTTTTAAAGCCTCCTGCGGGCCTCTGGCGGCCTGGACGCCGTCCGGCCCCCGAATTGGAAGACACCCCTCGGGGATGGCCTGCTCTCTCGCCCCGCGCGACAGTGTCCTCATCTTTGGGTACCGGCGCCTCCCTGCCTGGCGCCGCGCTGTGCGCCCTGCGCTTGTCGCACACGAGTGTGCCGTCGCCGAGCGTGCCAACAATAAACTTGAAATCCAGACTGGCATTGTCTTTCCTTGGAGAGGTGCAGGGGGGTCGTGGTGGGTTGTCCGGAGAACACTGCGAGGTGTAGGGAGAGCCGGCTTCGGGTTGTTCATGAGAATGATGTCACGCCCTGGGCCCATCCCTGCTTGCCCTTTCTTATCTCCTTTCCTGAAGTGAGGGGGCAATTTAAGGCCTGGAAAACATGAAGAACATTTCTTAACAGGAAAGAAAAGGCCAAAGCAGAGAGTAGAACATGTTGCGTACTGGGGTAAGGAACAACTCATCAAAGAAACGATTTTTAAAAATAGAAGCCTATTGTCCTGTTTAAAATAGTCTGTTCGGCCGAACTATTGGGTTGTGTTGGGGGTCCTTAAAACCTCAACCCAGGTTTAGACCAGAAATCTCCTTGGAAGGTTTACAAGCCTGTGGCATGAAGCTTTAATATTACATAGAATAAATCCGACATGCAAGCTTGAAGATCGCATGGTTTTTCCTACAGGAGAAACTCAAAGTACAAATAAAGAACAGAATAAAAGATAGTAGGAAACAGAGAGAGAACTCCTGCAAAATGGAAAGGGACCCAGTGACGGAGGGAGGGGCGATAGGAACCCAAAAAAATTGAAGATGTGTTCTGTTTGCTCTCTATGATGGATGTAATTATGTACTGCAATGAGTACTGACACAAGTCAAGAACAGAGGAGGGGCTCCGGGACAGGGCTGTGTCTCTCTGAGTCACAAATACAAAGTTCAGCCCCACCCATGGCTGTTCTGGAAACCCACGAAATCTTGGGAGAAACCAATGACATACAGTTTCTTTGCTTGGAGTACCAAATGAGTATTCTGATTTTTAAATCTTTAACCAAAGACGCATGTTTTTTAAAAATCACTTTTCTCTTGGACTTCATGTAGTATCCTTGAAACCTGACAGGTTTTTGTAGGAGTCCCATTTTATTATACAGTCCTTACAGCATTTTAAGTGCAATTTGAAAAGAACAAAGAACATTACTTGTCATGGGGACTTCTCCCTTATCTAATATGCTAAAATGAATGTTTAAAAATCTAGAAATGACAATTTAGTGTGTGCGTGTACACACACACACACACACACACACACACACACACACACACACACACACACACCCCTTTCTCTCCTGGCTTCTTAGCTTGTCAGTAAGAGGATCTGAGTCAGTGTTCAAGCAAGAGGAATAACAAAGAACATCTCTATTGTTGTCACTAGGGAGGCTGCTGCCATTTCTTTGATTCACTCCTTTTTACTCTTGATATTGAGTGCCTTCTGCAGCTAAGTACTGTGCTGTTGATTGTGATAAGCAGGGTTTTCCTATCATGGTTGTTCTCAAACTGCCCGTTGTCTACCACATCGTTTTTTTTTTTTTCTTCATATATGCAAACCCAGTCTGCTCTAGTTTCTAGGATCTATCCTTGGAGGAAAGGCAGCTACAGTTCATCAGTGCTGATGTTCCCAACATTCACTGGGAATGGGGAGGCTTCAGACATACCTGGGAAGAATTTAAAAGCACATGTTTTAAGCTGCCCTAGGACAAGCGTAGTGTCTCAGAAATACTTCTGCAGCTTATTCTTTTATTTTCTAGAAAAAATGTTCCCTGCAAACCAAAGCCGTGCAGCTGCTGGACTTAAACCTGCGTGTCTGGCTTCTTTTGCAGGCTCACTGTGCAGCCCAGCATGCTGAGTATAAACGCCTACATCAGGGCCTGAAGTGGTGTTGCCTGAGAAGAAAAGGCCCAAGGGAAGAGGTTCTGTGACCTGTCTCCCCAACGGCTCCAGGCTGGAAGTCCACACAGTGCTCAGGCGGAGCCCTTGAACTTCTTTTCCCAGCTTCACACTCAGGGTAACAGAAAACAAAGAGTTGAGATTGGATCGTGACAACAGCCCATTCTGTAGTTCTCTGTGACATTTTGAGCCACAAACCTTCAGACCTATTTCTTTGAAGAAGCCTGTCACTGAAGGCTTGCTTTGAGGGTGTGGAGGTAACATCAGTGTTCCTGCAGGCCCCAGTCCATCGTCTAGAGCCCAGGTGCTCTAGGAGTTACAAGCAGCCAACCATTAAGTGAGCACACTGATCAGATCGTTGCTGCAGGGGGTCTCTGCGGAAACTAGCCACTTCTTCCACTTCTTGCCATCCTCTTAGGCACAGCAGCCCGTGGCAGTTGTGGGAATCACATAAGCCCAGTCTGTGCACACTGCCAGGCCAGGCCCAGCACTGTCCAGCACATTCAGGTTGCTGAGGATCTGCAAAGTAGATGTTGTCATGTGCGTGAGACAAGAAGATTGTCCCCAAGGTCGCACATCTGGACAGGGGTGAAATCAAGCCTACTTGTCTGGTCACTCATTACATTCTAGGCAATAGTCTTATACCACCTCCAATAGAAGATACTGAGCAGACATTGATGTCACTCCAGCCATCCCATATGCCCCTGCACCTGTGATCTCACCTGGTTCTAACTGGCTGCAAATCAGAATCACCTGGGAAACTCTGAACGACCCAGTATATGGACTCACCTAGTATATGCCCTTCCCCAGTTGAATTAAAGTCGTTGGGGTAGAGCCTGGGCATCATTATTTTTTAAGGCCCCAAGAATTTCAGATGAGATTGGGCATGTTTGGGGTAGTATGGCCGTAGACAAAGCCCCAAGAGTTTCAGTGGGCGGTAGTACATAGTCCATTGTCCCAGAGACCACCTTTGAACATCCTGAGTGCTTCCTAACAAGTTTTTCCATCCCATAGTCAAGGCCAAGGGGAAGATACTTGCTGTTTGAAACTCTTAACCTATTTCTTTGCCAAATTCTATAGTTTTGCTTTGAGGCAAAAAAGGACAGGGGGAGAATAACAAAAATTTTGTGTCTATTTTAAGCATCTTTAGAGATCTCAAGACTCTTGATGTCTTTCATGATTTAGTGCACTCAGAATTTTATAATATTGCTTGTATTACCCCTCAGTCTTACCATATATCTACTGAATGCTAATACTTATTTGCTCCTTATCATAGCTATTTTAGACTCCCAAGACTGCAGCACTGGGCACATTCTTATGAAAGAATTTCTCTTAAACTATTGAGAGAGAAAACCCATAAAATCATTAATTTGTTATCTGCCTTAGCCTCCCTTGATATTTAAGGCAGCACCAAGTCATCCCCAAGATCTGTCAGAGAGGGCAAGAGAGTCCCGCCATATCTCTTCAGCCTCCCTTGTTAGCCTTCTGGTTTCCACTTATCTTGACCTTCCTGCACTCTCCTCCATGTGAAGGAGCGTTACAGAATATGTTGACTTCTGTTTTGACAGAACATCTCTTTGCCAGTCACAGAGTGAGCGTCACCTTACCCTCGCGTGGGTTATAACAATGGGTGTCATTGCTTCAGGTTACAAGCGAGAAAATTCTGGTTTTTGCATCCTCTTAGGCACAGCAGCCCGTGGCAGGTGTGGGAATCACACAAGCCCAGTCTGTGCACACTGGGTTTGGATTAACAAGTCCGAAATCACACAGCTGTCTACAAAGCCAGAAACCAGTGTTAGGCCTTGTTCTTGTTATCCCAGTACCCTTTCTGCTCTTCCACCTAGAAGGCAGAGAAATCTGACCAGCAACCTTCTCACCCCATTCTGTTGTCCAAGCAGCGCACTTCATTTCAGAAGGAAAGGCGGGTTCCCAAGGATGGTATGTTTGTCTGCAACCTTTGGAAGTATTCTTTTGAAATCAAGATGGCATTAGTTTACAATTTTAAATGTAAGGCAGCTCAGCATAAAGATTGCAGTGCTTACTTGTTTTTTGTCTGTTTAGATCTAGTTTGTTCATTTCCAACAAATTGTACTGGTCAGAAAAGCTCTTGCTTAAGCAGCAGTTTCTTCCTCAGTGTCATCTCCAGTTTGCATGTGTAATGTTGAATTTTTTTTCCTTAAGTAGCTGTTACTATTGTATGTGTTTCTGGATACTCTAGAAGTAGAATTGATTGAATATTAAGTTACTACACAAAGCTAGTTAGAAATCCTTTGGTGAGTAAATAGACAGAAGGAGCACATGGACATAGTCTTTGCATGGCTGTGCCATCAATCAGGGACCTTAAATGTATTACCCAGTTTGCTTCTCCTGATGATCCTTTAAGCTGGAATATACTGAAGTGGTTTCCTTGCGTGGCAATGAATACAGACCAATCACTTGCCTAAGATAAGAGATAAGATCGGAGTCTGAACCTCAAACCTGTCAGTGTTTTGCTGTTCGTGGGTACAGAAGCTACATCACTCTTCCAGTGGTGGATATAGTAGGACCCACAACAAAAGGAGGATTTCTGGTCAAAATGCCTGAAAAGAGGTGCTTAAGTTTGCTTCTCCTTCCAAAAGGGATATGGCAGTCAACTGATGCAGAGTTTGCTGGGCATCTGTCATGTATAACAATGTATGTGATGAAGTTAGCCAAACACATCTCTTTTCACAGTGATACCTTGCACAGAAGTACTTTCTCTTTCTTCAGGGCTATTTCACAGTGTGGCTGAGCTTCAAGAGGAGGGGCGAAGCCAGGCACAGTGTGCAAACCTGTGTCCCTCTACTCTGCCAGCCAGGGGCAGGAGGATTACAAGTTTGACCCCAGCCAGGGCAACTCAGCAAATTAGTTTAAACTTGTTTCAAATTTAAAACAGTAATTTATTTTTTGAAAAGGCCTAGGCATTCAGTTGTCATTCACTCACAGAAGAAGGTTAGGAAAAATTAGGTCAGTAACCAGCTCTCCTTCACTTCCTGAGTGGGATAATTTTGCCCAACTGCAGGCTAAGGTATAAATATTCTAATGTCTTTAAGGAAGACTTGGCTAAGCGATGGTGTGCTGTTCGGATAAGTGTTTTACACGTGTTTTTTACTTAGACCATTTTCATTTTTTGATGGGTTTGCTGGGCTAAAAACCCATTGTAAGAGGAGGATCATATGTAACTGCTTAGATAGTTCTTAAGAGGTATTATTGAGTTCTTCAAGCACTCAGGGCCTCCTGATTCTCTGAAGACCTTTCTCTTTCAGACCTAAGTGAGTGAATACTCAGTAATGGAGGTTTTGTTTCGTTTTTTTTTTGTTTTGTTTTGTTTTTAGGTTTTTTGAGACAGGGTCTCGCTTTTGTAGTTCAGGCTGGCCCTGAGTTCAGCCTCAAACTCACATCACAGCAATCCTCCTGCCTCTGCCTCCTGAGTGCTGGGATGACAGGCATGAGCCTCCACACCCAGCACTGTGGTATGTGGTGCTGATTGCTGCTGGGGTGAGTCTCCACGCCCAGTATTGTATGTGGTTACTGAGGATCGAACCCAGGTCCTTGAGCTTGCAAGACAGGCACCGAAACCACTGAGCTAAATCCCCGGCCCTCATTTTGTTTTTTAATGTGGTGATGGGAAGTGAACTCAAGACCTCATGCTTGCCAGGCAGGAACAACACCACTGAGCTACATCCCTAGCCCTGGAGGCTTTTTTTTTAACATGATGCTTATACACAACTGGTAGCCATTTTCCCTCTAAAACTAACAGGTTATTTTGCTCAAGAAATAAATCTCTTTCAAGAGATATAAACAAGTATGATTTAAATTATTACATGAGGATTGATGTATGTTCTGAGAATAGTTGTCAGGCACTAAGAAGTCTATATCAGTTTTTTCCTTCATATCCCAGTAAGTGTTTAAGAAATCAGGCATGTAAGTTCAAAACCAGAACATGCGCCTATGGCAAATGCAGGAGCCTTTGCCCAAGCCTCTTCTACAGAGACAGGCCAGACAGTGCAGAGAGCAGATTGCAACACCCACCCATCTCTGGCCTGTGGCAGTTAGCTTTGGCTTCTGCTGGAGATTATTTGACCTTGAAAAACCCACCATGTGCTGCTAAATTATATGTGGAAGATGGACAACTCAGTGTTGAGTGCACCTCTTCCTGTGCCCATGAAGTCTGCAATAACTTAGGCCTTCTATGAATGTGTGTCTAGTCCTAGGAGATCAAATGCAGAGGCTTCTGTTAAGGTACCTTGAGTTCACACGGTAGGTGAACTGTGACACTGAAGTTAATGGTGGTTTTTTGCATGCCTTCTGTGTGGAGTGCACTCATACATAGCTCTGTGTCAGCCATGTCTTTTTGATCATTGGCCATCAGCCCACTGAGAGTAACTTGCCAGGGGAGTCAGCCACACAGGTGGTTGTACTGCTGTGTCAGCCAGATGGAGGATGTTGTACACAGGATACAGGGCAAGCTGTGTGCTCAGGAGTGTTCACATACAGATACCAGCATCAGACCCCTCTTCATTCTGTGTTGTAGCTTCTGTTTCCCTGTATCTTGGCATGACGTGACTGAGCTGTTTGCCTTACTCCTGCAGGTAGCTGCAAGCTTCTTGTTTTGAAGAAACCTTACATTTTTTCCACTAAGACTTAGGGGAGGGCTGAGGATTTAGCTCGGTTCTGGCACCTTACAAGTACAAGGTTCTGAGTTCGGTGCCCGGTACAACATACAACAATGCCTTCCTTAAAGTCTTCCTTAAAGCCAGGTATGATAACTCACACCCACCAGCAGTTAGTACTACATACCACAGTGCTGGGCATGCTGGCTCACACTTGTAATTGCAGCACTTGGGAGGCAGAAGCAAGAGGATTGCTGTGAGTTTGAGGCTAGGCTGGGCTACCTAGTGAATTTAAACCTAGCCTTAACTACAAAGCGATACCTGTCTCAAAAAAAAAAAAAAAAAACTTAGAAGAGTGGCAGTGTGGAAACATGGAATTACTTTGGCAGTAGTCTAGAGTCCGAAAATATGCTGTCATACAGGTGAGAAAATTCATGGTTAGTACAGCCTCCTGCTTCATATTAGCACTTGTTCCAGTGAGTTCGAAAGTCAAGATGCATGTGGTTCTTGACTTACTGTGGTCTCACTTAAGATTTTGTGGCTTTACAATGATGCAAAAGTAGCATACATTCAGTAGAATGTGAACTGTGACACTGAAGTTAATGGTACCTTAACAGAAGCCTCTGCATTTGATCTCCTAGGACTAGACACACATTCATAGAAGGCCTAAGTTATTGCAGACTTCATGAATTTTGGTCTTCTCCCAGGTTAGTAATAGGCAGTACAGTACTGTCCTGTGTCGTTAGGCAGACATAGTCATAAGGTGAACAGCCTGCTCTTTAGCGTGCTGTGTTACATAGGTCACATGAGATGTTCAGCACTCCCTTATGAAACAGACTCTGCTGGATAATTTTGGCCAGCTGCAGGCTAAGGTACAGATATTCTAGCATCTTTAAGGAAGACTTGGCTAAGCGATGGTGTGCAGTAGGTCAAGTGTTTTACATGTGTTTTTTACCTTAGACCATTTTCATTTTTTGATGGATTTGCTGGGCTAAAAACCCATTGTAAGAGGAGGAGCATATGTAACTGCTTAGGTTGTTCTTAAGAGATATTACTGAGTTCCTGGGCACTCAGGGCCTCCTGATTCTCTGAAGACCTTTCTCTTTCAGGATGCCCTTCTGTTCTTTCAGCTGGTCATAGTCTTGCCATGAAATCCATTTTCACTTTTAAAAGGAATGACACCATCCCATTTCTGCAAGAACTAGAGAGAAAATGACAAAACTGCTTTCCGTAATGTTTGAAGAACATTGGAGGCTGAGAAAGCTGTCAAAAAACTGTATGTGCAGATAGAATTCTGGTTGGATGGAATAGAGGAATCAATCGTGTCACATATATCTTGTTGTTTGGGGGAATTACTTAATGTACATATAAAGTGTTATGTTGAAACAGTCGAGCAAGTTGTGCTGGGGCAAGTTAGTAAATCAGTTTCTTTTCTCAACTTGAAGCTGGTAGATGAGAACTTAGATTTACATATGACTGGGATGCAAGTCTTTGGGACAGAATTAAGGACCAAGGAAGGCAGAAGAGAAGAGATATGCAAGTTAACAACTGACTTGCTGAGAGTGATTAAGTTAGTTTTTGCAGTTCCTAAGCCAATGTGTAAGAAAGTTACAGGGAAGTCCAATTTCAGTTTCACTAGAATATAATTTACCATGAAAACTACTTGAAAGTGAAATTTGCTACCCACAGAAGAAGGAAGTTTGGTGTTTAGCAATTTGCTACACCAGCAGTGTGGTCTGCTGTTGGGGATGTTTCAAGGATTAAAGGTGCTGGAAGCTGCAGTGATTTCCAACCTCAATTTCCATTGGAATTCTTTGAGGTGCCACTCCCCTACCCTCTCCTGACTTGGATCCACTAACTTTGAGATGCAGCCCAGGAATGTCTGTTTTAAGGTGTGCTTGAGGACCCTCTGGATCTCAAACCCCTGGACTGGATCCTGCAGGGGTAGCCTCTGCATTTGATCTTTGGGCTGTGGCTTTCTTGGGCTGCCAGTGAAGCTCTGAGTTCCTCCACTTAGCTAGATGAGAATGCCAGAGTGAGCACATGGACAAGAGGGCTGTGCTGAGATGCCAAGTCTGGTTTCCAGCCATGAGCAGCATCAGGCAAGGCTTAGCAATTCTGTAGGCCTATGTACATTTTATAGATGATACCCATTCCTGATGTGCTTGAGGTCACTTCAAGATGAGCAGAAGTTCTGACTGTCACCTCTGCCTTCTCTAGATCTAGTACAAAATAAAGGAGTGTGACAGCTTCCCCAGTGACTCTTCTGAAAGGCCTGGCTAGTGTTGTAGCGGGAGTGCAGTAGAATAGAAAGTCCTTGTCTTTGCCAGTGTTCATCTGTCACCAGTTCGAGGTGTTTATGTGCCCTGTCCAGAGGCAGGGTCCTCTAGCATAGGTATTTTTTGAACATAGAAAGGACAGACAGCACTTCGCAGCCCCCAGGGCACAGTCCCCTGGATGCCTAAGTATCGTGTGTAGTCTGGCAAATCTGAATCCCTAGATGCCATCAGGACAGAGGTGCATGCAGAAAATTGCTTTTGAAAGAAGGTAACTGTCATTAGAGCAGAGTTAGAAAAGAGAACATTACAGCAGAATATTGTGTGGTATGTTCACTTACTACTTTCCAAAGCTGCTTTTAAAGGGCAGGTTTTAGGCCACATCTGAACGAGAAGCAGTTGTTAGTTCTGACCCTGCAGGGAAACTTTTCAGCTCCCAGAGCTGGCCTGAAAGCCAGTTTGTGTCCTTAGTCAGATATCTCTGTGCCTATTGTGGAGATTACTTACCACATGCCTGTGTGCACATGACACTTAGAGATGGACTTGAAACTTCCAGGGAGTTTCTTACCCTCTTGAGTATCATCATCAGTGAACCAGCTCCATGAGAGGGTATAGAAAAGTGTTCTTAGTGAATTTTAATTACCGTGGGAAAAATAGAGGTTGAAAAGATGCAAATGGTTTTAGAAAGGCTTGTAGGCGGTATGGTTTTAGTTTGGCTCTTAGCTCACTACAGTCTCAAAGAGAAAGTGTATGTAAAAATTAGCTGCTGTGTAACATGTAGCCTATGCACACTGGAGGACTGATGTCCACACTCTAGAAAACATTTGTCATGCCTGTCTGAGTCCAAGCCGTTCATGGTCTCCTTGTTGCCCTTGTTTCATCCCTCTTAGATTCTGGTTCTCACAGCAGCTCAAGGTTGTTGGAATATCAGTCAGGTCATGTCCTGCCACCACTCGTCTCTTGCTTGCTTCATTTCCTTGTCTTGAGTAAAACCCACATTTCTGTGCCACAGTGCTAAGGATCAATGGTAAACCTTTTAGAACTTTCAGGGGTAACTTACAGCCAGTTGCAGTACACATGCTAGAGGTTTGCAGCCATTGTTATAGATCATTCCCTGCCTGGTTTCCCCATTCCCTCCGACCATGTCCTCAGCCTTCCATCACCCATTCCCAAGTGCATCAGGCTGATACTTCCGCAGACCTTGACTGTCTCTTGACTTGAAACCCCCTTTTTCCAGATGCCAGTGATTGCTTCTTGGTTGTCCCTGAAGCTCTGCTTAGGTATCACTTACCTAGCTTGATGGTTTTCCCTGTTCTCCTCACCTATACACACCAGCTCTGCACACACACACACTTGCTGTCTTTGTCTGACTTCATGGTATTTCTTTGCTAATTATCTTAGCCACTGCTTGACAGTGCTGTAATATACATAGCATGAGGGTTGGGACTGATTTGCTTTCATTAACTGCCTTGCAGCCCTTAGGATAATGTTGGGCACTTGAAGATGCTTAGTAAGATGCTGACACAATAATTATTTCTGCCTTCCTAATATTGTCAGTCCACTTAGGATGGTAGATTTGAGTATGAAAGTGAGAGCAGGCACCCAAGCTGAACGTAAGCAGTAACATGGGAGCAAATTGACTACTTCCCTGGATGAGTTAACACAGTGTAACTGATGCTGTCCTGTTCCAGGCTGTGTGAAGCTAGTGTGAAATTGCACTTGCACGATCACTAGGATGTGCTCACCACCACTGGCCAGTGACTGTTCTGTATGACTGCTATGCTATCTTCCTTCTAGCATGGCTGTCTAAAGTGGTGACTTTACACGACTCAGTTTGAAAATTTCCAGTTTAGCTTAATTGCTAATTAAGTTGCCTTATGTGTTACTTTAAAACTCGTGTGTAAAGTGAGTGTGAAATTTGGCATAGACTCTTTAAGGACATTAAGTACAAGATAAGCTTGGTGCTAGCTTAGCTAATTTTTATATTCCTCTATTAATTGTACTTTATGACTTTATTTTCCTATAGTGACCCCTGGACTACCAAAGAATCGAAAGCAGTCACATTTTGGATCATCCACCTCCAATGTCAGTATACAAAAAAGGTTACTGAGCATCACCAGGAAAAGCAGACAGGTGCTTTCTGTCATTGACAAAATATTTTGAAAGATGCCTCAAAAAGATTCATTGAGTGAATCTTTCTGAATTTCAGTCAGCTGTGTTTAGAAATGCAGATAAAGAAAATGAAGGATATCGGAGAACAGCTGTATGCCACACAAATGAATGGTGGACACAGTTCCTTGACCATGTCACCCAAACAGCCTAATTCTAGTAGAGCAACTCGACCAGATAGACAAGAAGCACAAACCCTCTTGTACCAAGGCTCAGAGGCAGAGGCTCCCTTGATGACCATTGCCACATGTGTGAAGTGCAAAAGTGTTCACAAAATCCCTCTACAGGACTTGAAGAAAGACACTGGCCAAGGCCAAAAGGAAGATAAATATGTCTGTCTCAAATGCAGCATTCATGTATCTCCTCCTCATTTTCATTTTATGAACAATAATCCTAGTGCTACCCATGTTGGAAATAACACTGAAACCATCTCAAGTCCCGTCAACAAATTTAAGGTAAGGAACTTTAAGCCAGGGAAATATTATTGTGATAAATGTCGTTTTTCTACAAAGGACCCACTGCAGTACAAAAAGCACATGCTTCAGCATGAAGAGATTAAATTCATATGTTCTCACTGCAGCTACATTTCGTACACAAAGGGAGAGTTTCAGAGGCATTTGGTGAAACATACAGGCATATTCCCTTATCAGTGCGAGTACTGTGACTATGGTGCTATTAGAAATGATTACATCGTGAAGCATCGGAAAAGAGTCCATGAGAGGGCTGGGGCTAAACGGCCACTCAAGAGTGTTGGTAAACTGGAGCCAAAAAGAATCAGCCTTTCAAGACAAAACACAGAGCTTTTAAAGGCTCCCAGCCCAAGGACTACATTTCAAAATAAACTGTCCGATCAGCTTTCAAGGTTCTCTCTCCAAGCAAATAAAGACAAAATGCACAGCGTCATGCTATTACCTGAATCAAAAGAACACCAAAAAGATGTAGTTTGCATCCCAAATAAAATGACCCTCCCTGAGCCTAATGAAGTCGGTCTGTTTGAGAACAAAAGTGTTGAAGTAGAAGTGTTGTCCCCTTCAAAGGAACCTGTCCAGCCAGGCGTGCCCTTGACAGTGGTGGCTCCATCTGAGCTTGTTGTTCCTGCAAACTGCTTAGCCCAGTTGATAGATGTGAAGGTTGTCAATGGCACCCAGCAGCTTGTTCTGAAATTGTTTCCCCTGGAAGAAAATAATCACCTTGAAGCTGACAGAAGCAATGGAGGTAATTCTGAGCATACAACTAAAGAGAAGCATTCAAATGAACAAGAAAAAATACTTGGTGCTGAAAAAACAAAGTCACTAACAATTGAAGGCAATGTTGGGAAACTGTTAGGCATTGATAGTCTTCAATCTGCAGTTCAGAAGCAACTTAAAAATGTGAAATGGGTAAAGTCTTATGATTTTTTCATGTCAAACTCCAGTGTGCACAACTATAGAGAATCCTTTTTTAATTCTGATATGGTTGAGGACTTTCAGAGAAGAAACAGTTTGTATACACATAGAACTGCTCTTCCTTCTCTTGCCTTAAAAGCCCACTCTCCGCCATCTGTAGTAAAAAATAGTGTTTTGTGTGGTCTCGGACCTGCATCAAACCCTTTTCCATATAAAGCTGCTGCTGCTGCTGCTTTTACTGAAGATGGAAGGAATTTACGCAGTGACTCCCAGCAGTCATTTCCTCTTGCTGCATGGCCGGCAGCTATTTCCTTTTCTGGAGAAAAGGGTATATTGCCCTTAAGTGGGAATGACTTAGAACCTAGAAGTAACATTAGTATTCCTGTAAAAATGGTTTCCTCTAATAGAAAGCTGGAAGATAACCAGACAGAGCAAAACAAGATAGTTTCAAATGTAGGTCAGATTTCTTCTCCACATAAAAGTGAGTATTTACACATAAATATAACTGGAGAAGAAAGAGTTAAGCCTCATCAACCTGGTGAAAAGCCTGGAGAACTGAAGGATTCTGAAAGGACTAAGGACACTTTCGATGGCCCAGTCATCTCATCAGTGTTTTCTCTGAGCTCTGGATCTGAAAATGTGCCAGAGGGTATTAAGTGGAATAGCTCAACATCTAAAATAAAGTCAATTGAGCTCTTGCGCAGAAAGATAGCACAGTTGATTGAATCCTGTGGCAAGCCTTCCTCTTTGTCTGCAAATGGTGTGCATCGGCGTTCTATAGGGCAAGCATCAAAGGTAAGTGCAAAAACAACCTCTGAGTATATCAAAGAAATTAATGTGTCACTTACTGGCCCTGGTCCTTCCACGAGTCCTCTCCAGAAACCTCAGAGTGAAGTTGCTGCTATTGGCAATGGACAGCTTACACAGCAGCAGATCTATCCACAGTTCACCAATGTCAGTGACGGGAGAGCTGAGAGCAGAGGGACCAGAAAGGCATCTGTGGCTACTCCAGTGCTGATCCCCAAGGGAGCTGTATTAAGGGTTCTCAACTCCTCAGAGGATGCTCACATCATCGAGGCCACCTGTGATGCACCCGTTGCCATTCCTTGCAGTGAAGCTCATTTACCAAAACCAGCCCCGGTCCATCCTGTGAAACAGTCAGCCTCAGGCTTGCAGCCTTTGGTGAGTGAAAGTGGCCCGACAGACACGTCCTGGAGCCTTGAGACATCTCTTCGCCCTAAACTGAGAAAAGAGGATGCCATCTGCAGCACCCCACCTAAGAAAACTGGCCCCATGCACGGGCAACATGGGAGGCTGCTCTCCAGAAGTCTTCCTGGGAGCAGGAGTAAAACCAAACAAGTAAACGCATCGAAGAAGAAGAGCAAGATTCAGGCTGAGTCTAGCCGCTGCCTCAAGGATCACTCCATTTTTCAGGTTGCAAGACAGCTTCGACTGGTAGCAGTTAAACCCGACCAATTGATTAAATGCCCTCGTCGGAACCAGCCCGTCATCGTGCTCAATCATCCCGATGTTGACTCACCAGAAGTGACCAACGTTATGAAGGTAATCAACAAGTACAAAGGCAATGTCCTGAAAGTGGTTTTGTCTGAGCGGACTAGGTGTCAGCTGGGCATTCGACGGCATCACCTAAGACTCACCTACCAGAACACAGAAGAGGCTAGCCAGATGAAGAGGCAAATGATGTTGAAGATGAAACTGAAAAAAGTTCATAAGAACAACTACCAGGTGGTAGATTCCTTGCCTGATGACTCATCACAGTGCATATTTAAGTGCTGGTTTTGTGGGCGGCTCTACGAAGACCAGGAAGAGTGGATGAGTCACGGCCAGCGGCATTTGATAGAAGCAACTAGAGATTGGGATCTTCTTTCTTCCAAGGGCAAATGAGTAAAAATTTGGCATTTGAAGCAAGTTGTTTTTCATTTGATTTGAGGTTCTCTCCCACCTCCAGGTTCAGTAGAATCCCAGACTGTTGAATTGAGGATTGTTAATTCTCAAGAACCACTGTAGGGAAGTCGAAAGCCCTTAGAGTGAGCTCGGGGCTGAATCTTAGGAGGCATTAGAAGACCCTGGAATTGTCCACACAGGTGTATGCAGTTCTCTAGAGAAACGATGTAAACCTCTCAGTGGGATTGCAGACTTTTCCTTGTTTAGTCCTCATGTTTCTGAATAGATAGGAACTCTTCATGCAGAGGGGCAAGTTTAGAATGCTTTACATGCTTCTCCTATGAATGCTACTGAAGAATTAAGCCTGCATTTTGGTGTGCATATACACCTTGTTTTTTGCTTAAACTCCTTTCTGGAGTATTTGCTACATGATGGAAATTACATTTTCTACGTTATTAGTTAACTTTAAATTTGGTTATAGAAAAATGCCCATCCTTTTTAATCCCTCCCCATTCTCTGATATTCATTTTCTACATAGCACTGAATTTTCCTTTTGTTGGCTATGTAAAGGAATGATTCCAACGATTTGCCTGCATTTACTGCTTAAATGAGTGTTAAATTTTTTTTTAAGTATTTTGCTTTTACTTTCTTTTAAAAATCTTGACTTGTGACAATTGGGTAGGGAATGTGCCTTTAAAAAAAGTTACAGAGGGAAAATATCTAAAAGAAAGTCTCTTCTTTGCCTATAACACTCCCACCACATAAATTAAATGGCCAGTTTAAAATGTGAAGGAACAGGTTCCGAACAACACAGATAAATCCTTGGGAAGAGAGTTGAAGGTAGGCTTGTAAAGCAGACTATGAAAAGAGCCTCATAGGACTTGATTTTCACCCAGAGACTCCAGCAGAAACGGGGATGCTGCCTGTCCTGGATCACTAGGGATCTCAAATGCTGTCCCTGGGCCGGCTCCTCCTCCACTTTGCCTGTTTTCTGAACAGGTTCTACTGTGAAGTAGGACAGCTTCTCTCTCTCTTCTCAATCCTTCTGTGCCTTTGAGGCTTGGGAAGACTTCCCCGTGGCGTTTCTAGTAACTGGCAGAAACCAACTAAATAGAAATCCCCTACTGTCTCTGTGAAAATTACAGTAGACACCTCTCTTGGTTTTTAGTGCCACTAGCATCCTGCTGGTGACATAGCTTAAGCAGTCACACTTTGCTAGTGCTCATCTCTCCTGGAGGGACTTCCTCTCCACCCACAGAGAGCAGGACTCACTGACCTTCAAGGCACCTGTGTATGTGGGCAGGTGGACAGCTTGGCAAGCAGAGCTCAAACTTGAATTTTAGTTTTTATTGGCCCACGAGCAGTGCAGATGGCTGAGTCACAGGGCAGTGTCCCCCGGCCTGCCCCCTCCCTGGGGGGTACTTACTGACACAATAAATGGAACACAGAGAGGGGACCGTGACAGCTGAAAGGACGCCAGTGATTTCTGACTTGATCAGCAATTAGTAGACTTCTTGTTCTTTCAGTTATGTTTTTCACATGGGAAAGTCTTAGATTATCCTCTGATGGGTGGGATTATACTCCTTTGAAGTTTGTTCTCATCACTAATACTCAAATTTCTTCAGTATAAGATTGTTAAGTTGATTTTATTAAACTTTAAAACTTACATTTATATATGTGTGTGTACACATATAAGTATTTTTTACCACATGAAAATTTCAATAGCTAATTTTCTGGTTTCCTATTTTATAATATGTGGGCTGGGAAAATGTACATTTTTATATTCCAGAAATAATTTATTTTGGAAGTACATTTTTATAATGGTTTGATCTCATTTTTAGATAATGAAAGCACAGTGAGTGATGGGATCTCATTTTTAGGAACAAACAGGAGTAGAAACCCCTGTGGATCATTTTACTACAGCGTTCAGTCTTGGTGCATTTTTGGTGCTTTGTGGCTGGTAGGTGGGGTCGCACCACTTCACTGCGAGATGAACAGCATTCCCAAGTTTTATCCGTGTTTCAGACTTGTGCCCTCCTGCATGAAGGAGATCTGAGATACAGAGAGGAGGAGAAGGAGAACCTGTGGCTTTTATTTTGTTCTCCTGTACCTCACCACCTAGCAGCTTTTTCCTGAATGGCTGGGCTGAGAGCTGGCCTGGTCAGTATTTAGCATCAGCTTAAAATATTTACAGTTCACAGTATCAGCTGTTGTTGAAGTATTACCTAAAATACATTTTTGAGTACTTACGTGAAACTGAATTTTGTGAGTAGAATATGTAGCAAAGCTTTTGGGGATTTTTCAGGACTGTAATACTTTTTAAGCAGTTAAAAGGTATTCTGAAAGTCATAAAAATGGGAAAGCAGAAGTGGTTGTCTTCCCCAAGTAAAGAGCTTTAGAAAGTAGCTTGTTAACTGTAGGTAATGTCATGAAGTGAACACATTTCTAACAAAATTGGAGGGAGTAGGGGCAGAACTGTGTTGAGTACTTGTGTACTCTGACCTTAATTTTGAAGGATCTCTGGTCACTACATGTTAGTAATACTAATAGAATTATTTTAAACTTATTTTTTAAAGTAGGTTTTACTTTTAGGGGCCAGAAATGAGATGACTTTGTTATATTTATGATATAGGCAAGTAAAACCATAAAAACCTACTGACTTCATGTACTCACTAGATTATATTTTATTCAAATTTTTATTCCCAGTCCAAACATTCTGTGAGCCCCTCCTCTGGGCCAGGCGCTGCTGGCTGACCTAAACTGAGCACAGTGTATTCACGCTTGGAAGCTCCAGCCCTCTCTCTCTAGGACTTTTGATTATAAGCCATCCCAGAAAGTGAAGATGTGATGCTGCTCAGCCTTTGGAAAAACTTTTGAATCTGTGAATGTCTATATGAGCAGAAAACAAAACTTTGTATAACATGTTAAGCATTATTATAATTCCTGTGTTAACAGTCTGCGTCTGCTGCTCTGGTTTTGAAACACGTTTGGGTATAGACATAGAAGTTGGAGTACATTTTGTTAAATAAAGTAACTGCAAGATTTTTTTCTGCTCTTTCATTTCATTGTTAAGTGGCTACATCTTACACAGCCTGTCTTGTATGGCACATATCTGAGCACATGAAAGTATGCTTCTGCCTGACACAGATGTTCTGATGCTCCCAGGGGCACTTGCGTTATAGGCACAGCTGGCTGTTTAACTCTGCATAAACTGATCGAAGCTGCACCACTTTGTTTTGAATGAAGCTCACAAGAACTTCTGGTTTGGGCGAGAGTGGAGATTTTCCTACAACACTCAGCAGCCTGAGCAGAGAACATATGTAAGCATTTCCCCCCACCCCCACCCATGTCTGGCCTATCAAGTGGGCAGGGTAGGGAGAATTCTGAAGCAGTCCAAGCCCCTGGACCAGTACAGTATGGCTGCACTTTTGACATCATCCTTTGTATTGTGTCCACATATACTTGGGAGAAAGGAATATGAGGGTATTTAAAGAATGCTATTTAATTAGGGAGGAAAAAAGCAAGGAAGAAAATGGGGCTAGAGATAAATTATTGGCAAAATCTGAGAAACAGAGAGGTCAGTTGGTTAAATTCGGGAATTTATCATGGGAGTTGAACAAGTCACCCTTGAACACAACAGATTTCATCTACAAAGTTGATGCCTTTGCCCATGGTTATTTAGAACATAGGTTGTATATGGCAGTGGGAGCTGAGGAGAAAACTTAAGCGTGGATGATGAGGGGAGGCTGAGGAGAGGGAACAGGCAGAGTGGGCTTAAAAGCCATGGGCTAGAAAATGATATCACTATATTTTGGGGAAATTTTTGCTTTGCAGTAGCAGAGCCTGCTACCTTCTTAAGGTCCCAGCATCCATCAGACCGCTTTATTGGGAGCTCTTGCCACACCAAAGGACTTGGACCAGTACTGTGGGACAGAAATGTGTGAGCCATTTTGCAGCCACTGAAGTACTCTATGATGATTTAACCCAATACATTTAAGATTTGTAAGTTAACATGAAATTTACTGAGATATGCACACTCTTGTTAAGAATTTAAAAATCTGGTGTGTATTTTACACTTAGAGTACATGTTTCAATTTTGATATTAAATTTTCAGTTAAAAGCAATTGTATTAAGTAATGGAAAACATTTAACTTTTGGATTTAAAATGGATCCAAACATTTAGTGCCTCAGTCACTTATCACTTTCAAGTACCCACGTGAATAGTGGCTTCTACACTGAATGGTCCTACAGGAGGAAACGTGCAGTACTGTAGAAATTAAGTGTCAAGCTTGATGGTTAGTGCTGGATCTTATGTATGTGAGACTCCATTTAGACATGCTAAGGCTAGGTTTCCCTGACTCGTGTTTTGGAATACCAGTTCTATGCCAGATTCACTATTCATATCCAGCAGTTTTATTTCAAGGTCTCTATCCTAGAAAATGTGTCACACCTGTGACTTTTGAGCTTGTTTATCATTTTCCCATCCTAGCTGGCCAAATCAAATGTTTGATTTTCATTCATGGGATGAAAAGGACTCCGCTCCCCACGGCCTGTCAGGGACCCAGTCTCAGGGAGTGTCCCTTACTGTAACTGCATAGTCTGGACCATTGGTGTGTCTCCATCACTAAGGCAGAAGGAAGAGCAAGAGGAGGGGATCTCACAGGGTTGGAATTTCCACCCATAATCAGGATTGCCCAAAGGAGCCCTGCAGCACAATCACAGGTATGCATGGGAGGGGCCATGTGTTGGTTAACACTGTGGTATCTAGCACATCAGGTAATAGTCAGCACATGTATTAGAGTACTATAAAAGGCAGTTGTCTGTGTGGAGAGTAACTTGGCAGTCTGGCAGCTGTGACATGTTCACAATCTGGTAAGAGTTGGTGAAGATATGGATATATGGAAAGTTCACTACAATCGATGGTAATACCCAATATGAATAAGTCCTTTATTGTGTTTATTTACATTTCTCTAATTTATGATGAAATTCTACACTTTGCACATGATTATTGAGCTTCTGAGTTTTCTGTCAGTGACCTGCAGATATCCTTCTTCTATTTTGTTACTAAAGTATTCATTTTAAACTTTTCAAAGAAAATAATAAATTTCCCTCATTTTTTGTCCTTTTTGTATTTTATTTTACAGATCCTTCTCTAAAGTAAAAAAAAAAAAAATAGTTCCTCATGTTAAATTTCATAATAAAAGCAAACATCTACATAATAACACAAAACTTACCAGCCTTCACTTTTTTCCTTTTTTCAATAATTTGAGTTTTTTGGTTTAAATTAGGAATACCTTATGATCACTTTCCTCATTGAGAATTTGTGCCTGTACATGATGTATCTTGATTATTATTTTTTTCTCTTCCCCTGCCCTCCCTTTAACTCCCACACCCTTATATACATAAGCTTTTTTCCCATTTTTTCCTTTTTACCATCAATTTTTTTCTTTCCCTTCTTTGTTCCCCCTGTCCCCCACCCAGGTCTCCTTCCCCCTTGATCATTTTCTTCCTATTTCACAATACATATTCTACATTCTAGACCTCATTTACACCTTCAGTTTCTCACACTGGAGAAAGCCAGTGCACACAGACTGCTCTCTCTCTGATCTAGCATGCTGCTCCCTCACGGTGTAGCTCCCTTTTCCAGTTTCTTATGTGCAAGTCTGTGGCTGGACATCTGGTGGCTGCACATCGTGCGCTGTGAATCTTCTTCAAAGCCAAGTTCCTGTTGACACAGGGACACATACAAAAAAGAGATTTGCACAGAAGACAATGCCAAGCTGTAATGATGTTCTTAGCTATACTTGTTCTTTGTTCTTCCATACACATTTTTAAATCTGCTGGTCAGAAGTTGTTGAGATTTTGATGAGGAGAACATTAAAATTTTCAACACCGGGGCCGGGGATTTAGTTCAGTGGTTCTGTTGCTGGCCTTGCAAGTGCAAGGGCCTGGGTTCAATCCTTAGTAACCTTATACAACGTCAGGCATGGAGACTCATGCCCACCAGCAATCAGTAACACATTCCACAGTGTCGGGCCTGGTGGCTCATGACTGTAATCCCAGCACTCAGGAGGCAGAGGCAGGAGGATTGCTGTGAGTTTGAGGGTGAGCTCAGGGCCAGCCTGAACTACAAAAGAAAAAAAAAAAATTCAATGCCAGTGAGGAAAAGTGGCACAAAGGAGGACATGCAATTCCCATTTACTCTGATAATTTACTTTAAAAAGTGATAAAGTTCAACGAGGCCAATGACATTTTATAATTCACTCCCTTCATTTTGAGGAAAATGTCTCATTTGCAACTATAACAAAAACCACAAAAAAGGAAAAGTCATCATGTCTTTTACAAATGAGAAGTTTCAGCAAAGTTACCAAATGGATATTCAGTGTGTTAATCAACTAACTCCCCAGGACACAGTTCCGGTGGAACACCCTGTCACTTCTCTTCCGCAGTTCACAGGAAGTTCTGATCTAATATGAAATAAAAAATAAAAATGAGCGTGTTGTGTTTGCTGTGTACACTAAAATCTACCATTTAGTATTGGAAGAGACAAATAGGTTTCAAAAAGTGATATTTGCTGTAGATTTTTTTGAAGATACTCAGTTTAAGTTAATTCTCTTGCACTCAGAGATTGCTTGAGTTTTCATAGCCATATTTATTAAATTTATATGACTCAAGTTACTTTTTTCTCCTTTAGTGTTACTTAAATAGATTTTCTCATGTTGATGAACTGTGTTTTATTTCAGGGACAAACACTATTTTATCATGATCTATTTATATATATACTGCTGAGTTTGTAGATTTAATCTTACCATTTTTATATCAGTGGGATTGACCTGTGATTCCCTCTGTAATTACTGTGCTCTTCATTATTATTATTAGTAGTAGTAAGGTTATATTACACACACTGTCACTTCCTGTCCTAGGCAAACTGTCTCTCAGAGAATAGCAGTCAACCAGGCCCTGCAGCAGGGAGCCACTCACTCCGCCCATGAGATGTCCTGGGCGGGGCCTTTCACAGGGAAGAAGAAACATGCATGGGGCGGAAGGCAAGCTGAGGCTGGAAAGTCTCAAATACTGATTTGATCTCTAGCATAGTTATATATTTTTTCAGGGTTTCTATTTTTTCTTAAGCTAATTTTGCTACTCTATTCTGTTTGACATCTCTAGAAAAAAATAGGCAGTAGTGATGTTCTTTTGACATAAATGTGAGTCAGATGATGCACCTTTATTATTTTGTGGGACAGATGAATCTATGTGGCGCTGCCTTAGGCAGCTCAGACTGCAATCATGGAAATGAACAGCTATTCTTAGTAAACTACCCAATCCTTAGTTTCTTCAATTTTGGAGGCTACAAAATCTAAGATCATGGCTCTAGCACATTGAACATCTACTGAGTACCTGTTTCCTGGATCCGGGTTTTCAAGTGGCGGGCATCCTACTCATTTTCCTGGACACAATAGCCAACAGCACAGGTTAAAGTTGGAGAGGTTTATTTCTGCTCAGAGCTTCAGTCCGTGGTTGGCTGGCTTGGAGGCAGATGCAGCATATTGAAAAGGTCTGATAACGGCAGCCAGGAAGCGAGGGAGCAGGAGCAAAGCTGGGACAAGGAGACAGACTTCCAGGTGCTGACCCCTGCCCCCTCCCAAGTAGGCTCCCCCTGCTAACAGCCAATTAGCTATAGAGCCCTTGTAATCCAATCACCTTGTGAAAGCCTCCCCTCTGAACACATGAGGCTCTGGGAAGACATTCTAGATCTAAACTATTACAGCGGGAAAGATGAGCTAGCTGTCGCTTTCACAAAGGAAGGCACTTAGCCCATTCACGAGCGCTCTGCCCCCAAACCTTAATCACCTCGCAGAGTCTCCATCTCTTAAAACCGTCACTCTGAGGATTCTGTTTCAAGGTAGTGTGAGACAAGTAAGCAGACCCTGGTACCTGCTTTGTGCGGAACGTCTCCCCATCCACCAATAGAGTCAATTGGGGTTGAAAAGCTTAACCGAGTAGGTGAGCATTAAAATGTTCTAAAAATAAAGTTTCATTGCATGTGTGAATACAGCCTATGATGTCACTAAAATCATGATTGTGCTATTTAAATCACGCCTGAAAAGAGGTAGAGATAAACAACAGGGCTCCAAGCAAGGACGCTGGCCAGGGCATGAACTCTGACCCAAGGCTGGAGTCAATCTCTGCTACTGCTCTCCGTAAACCTGTCAGTCTTTGGATGTTTCTCGGGGCCCAAGGCTGCATTTTCCACAGCTCCAGGACCCAGCATTACACATCTAGACTCAGCCCTGGCAGGACTGGGATGTGCCTAAGCTAGATTGTGCTATAGGTAAATATGCATTCAGGGGTCCAAAGTCCTACATAAAAACACAGTCTTATAAACAGCTGTCATAGAGCCTGTCCTACTCAGTGTGATCTCATAACAAAAAGAAAAGCTAGCCAGGCGTGGTGGCTAACGTCTGTAATCCCAGCACTCGGTAGGCAGAGGCAGGATGATTGCTGTGAGTTTAAGGCTGACCTAGGTTATATTGTGAGTTCAGGGTCAGGTCAGCCTGAACTACAAAGCAAGACCTTGTCTCAAAAATAAAAACCAAAATGCTGTAGTGCAGCAAAGTGTATGAATCCTGTGTGAAGTCTGCTGCAAGCTGGACAGCACTCAGCTAACCTCATCTTGGGGGCTGCACATTTCCGAGTGCAGAATACAAAACAGAAGAGTTGTTATGACTTACATCTAGTTGTCTCCCAAGAGCCTCATGTGCTCTATCTAGGTGGGGCTTTCCGAAGGTGACTGGATTCTGGGGTTTATAATTGACTGGCTGTTAGGAAGTGGATCTGATTGGAAGAGGGGCTAAGGGGGCGTGGCCTGGATGGGTTCATCCCCCTCCCTGGCTCCTCCCTTCTCTCTCACTCCCTGACCACCAGGACCAAGTCCCTCTCTTCTGTTACTTTCCGCTGCGCCTTCCCACCTTGGAGCCAACCATGGACTAAAACGTGAACCAAAAACAGTGTCTTCCGTTATACTGTGGGACCTGTGGGGCTTGAACTGTGTCCCAGTAGTGAGGAAAATAGTAAGGCAAAAAGAATGGAGGAGGGACACTTTCTTTTAATTGTTGCCACAGAGACATGACACATGTCACTTCCCCAGCTGTCTTTTGCCTGGAATGAATTCCACAGCTTCACCTAACTTCACAGGAGGTTGGGACACCTGGGAAGTGTGTGTGCAGTTTGGCCAACAACAATTCGCCATACAAATCAAGCTATGTTGCTTTGAGCCAGTAATTCATCTGCTCTGTGCCTCGTTTCATTAAGTATTAGCCCCAATTTTAGTAGCAAAACTAACAGGTTTTATACATCATGGGGTTACTCTGAGAAGTCAAACACTCAACCTGGGGTAGCAGATAGAATACTTATTAGCATGTTGACATTTTTTGGAGGCAAGCATCTAGGACCTTGATATATAGAAGTGAAAATGATGTGAATTTACTACTGTCAGTGTGGCCTGGGCATCACCTGATGTCTCATAAAGGCCACAGACTCTCTGCCCCCATCCTGACCTCATGGGCCATAGTCTGCAGCTCTCTGGATGATTTGCGTGCAGATGCCAATTTGGAAAACACTGCGCCCTGATTTCTCCTTTTCTTTGACAAATTCTGTTCTTTCTAGACACCTGCTCTGCTTGCCATACCAACCTTGCTTCCATCTCTAGACAGGAAATTCATGGCATTGCTATTGCTTTGGAGAGGTGGAAGGAGGAACAGTGCTCACCATCTTGTGGGGAAGGGCCACGCCCTTCATTATTAAAGAAAGCAGTCTATGAAAACCACAGAGAGTAATGAAGGATAATGTGAATCAGAGATGGAGAACAGGGAAGGGCAAGCAGGAAAGATAGTGAGAATTCAAAAGGCTGTCCCATACTGACTAACAGCACCCTGAGTGAGAGAGAAATCCACAGTGGAAAAGTAGTAAACTGAGATGCCTGCTGCGTGTCTTGCTAAGGATTTAACATTTCAGTGCTGATTTCATGAAAGCCAGACACCTGCTTACTGTGGCAGGCTTTGAATTGCCAGTGGACTACATAGCTACAAGTGAGGGCAGGACTTCTCAGGGCCTCTCGGACGGTAGGCTTGTGATTGAAACTCTCAGCAAAGTTGGAGAAACCATTTCTTTGTTGTGGATACAAATCAGTTAGGAGGGCAGGAAGGGAACGTAAAAGAATCAAGGTGAATTATGTACAGGTGCCAACTCCCCATTATCAGTGTCCTCACTCTGTGCTGGAAACATGAGCTAATAGAAACAAAAATAAAGTAACCAATGCATGAAAGAGATATGGTAATGGAAAAACATAAAGCAGAATTCAGGCAGAGTGAGGATGAAAAGAAGTCAGGTCACTGGAAAGCAAAAATTGATAATTCTTAAAGCTTCTGAATAACATCCTTGTGACCACATTTCTCATAATTTTGTTTAACATTAAATCAGATTGATACACAGATTTTCACATTTTATACCTTTCTTGTTTGTGCTTTTGAGCTACAGATAGTTGTGTTAATAAAAATCTGTAGTATTATTATTCAAAAAGAAAGAAGGATCTCCTTAAAATACATTTAAATCCTCTCCATTATGTCTAAGGATGCCCAAGGTCGACTTTCCAGAGATTTTAGCTCTCATTTAGAATAAGCAAAGCTGGCTGGTGCAGAACACAGCCTAGAACAGCTGCTGTTCAAACTTTCTTCCTACTATGAACTGACATAAAAAGCAACTGCATCCTGAATTTTGCAATGTACCCCTCGGAGCACAACACAGCTGAACATAAATTTTTCAATCTTGCCTCAAAAACCAGACAGCGAGGAATCAGTGGGACTGTGGAGGCTCCTACCTCGCAGCCTCTGCACAAGGCCGGCAGGTCTGCTCCTAAGGCTCCTGCACTGTTCTCCTCCACAGCATGCCCCCCAGCATCACCCCAGCACTTAGGTCTTTGTAGCTCCTAATAACAATTTAACTTGAAACAGGGCCTTCAGTGTGTTGGAGATAAAACACTCGTTTATGACACACCCTTGAGTTTGTGCTTTCTGTAAAGCTGAGGTCTCTAAGCTCATCTCAAGTTTTAAAAACTTCTAAAGAGTCCTGATGGCTGTTTCAAGGTCCCTGAGATGGGACAAATCCACCCACCTGTTGCACTTCCAGCCAGAGTCACCCCAGTTTTACCTGTGGCTGTCATTTCAAATCTGTCTCTAAGTGTTTTGAGGAATAGAAGTGATTCCTGTCTCTTCAGAAAACTCCTAATTTAGCCCTTACTTTCTGCTTCAGAAATCATAAAAATGGAATGAACCACTTCATCTCTTCCAACCTCAAAATTATACAAGTCTCTGACTTGTACAGCTTGTGTATTACATTTAGAAGGAAAAGGGAGTTCTTTGTAGTCTTTATTCATTTTGGTAGAACTTTCACTAAGGAATCCATAAAAGGAAATTATGATTTAGAACTCAGAGGTTTCTCAAATAAAAAGTGAAAAATCATCATTTAGAATTTTGCCAATAACTCAAACTTTAGAGAACACAAAGGTTCCCTGAAATCGAACATCATCTGCATGCCAAGTGTAGTAAGAGCCGATATTTGTGACAGCTAAAATAACAACAGCATGACTATAATAAATGGGTTTTTTTTAAGTTTTTTGAGACAGGGTCTCGCTTTGTGGTTCAAGCTGGCCCTGAGCTCAGCCTCCAACTCACATCACAGCAATCCTCCTGCCTCTGCCTCCCAGTGCTGGGATTACAGGCGTGATACACCACACCTGGCACTGTGGTATGTGGTACTGGTTGCTGCTGGGCATGAGTCTCCACACCCAGTATTGTATGTGGATACTGGGGAATCGAACCCGGGCCCTTGCGCTTGCAAGACAGGTGCCGGAACCACCTAGCTAACTCCCCAGCCCCATATAATAAATGTTTTAATGAAGCAATTATTTTAAAGCCAAAATAAAAGTTTAATCAGCAGTTGGGATAAATTACAGTGAGCCTATTTATTTTCACTCTCATTACCATCCTCCAGTAAAGTGAGGTGGTTCCTAATTTCAACACATCCTAACCATATTCTCACGAGAGCTCTCGATTGTGTTGGCCTCCACTGGCTGACACATTCCATCCCCCAGCACAGCTGTTACCAGTGGATCAAGCAGCATCATTACCAGACACACCCGCACCACAGAAGTTTCCAGAAGAGAACCTGGAAGGTGCTGCTCCTTCCCCCCATGCTCCCCTCTTCCCAAAGCTCTATCAGGAAGTATGAGGGGTGAGGCCAGTTGGCCTGTCTGAATGACACTCTAGTGGAGTGCACATTGTGGCATAGCCTTGGTGCTGCTCAACTTCCGTGTGTCCCTTTGCCCACACTTTGTGCCCAGATACAGACCTCGGTGGCATGAGACTCTGGGCTCCCTTGACTTCTGGCTTCCAGAAGGAGACTAGGGACTCCATTTGGGTTTGAAGGTCAAAAGGCACCAGGAAAAGAGGGCATGGTGTCTATTCCTCCAGTTTCCTCATTGCCAAATTCCCTTTGGAAGTGACTGTCTACCTAACAACAATCAAAGGCAGAACTGTCTTGGTGAAAATGTTAACAAAAGCTTTGGACCCTCTTTAAGGAAAATAATAAAAATTTATAAAGACCATCCCTAGAGAGAAAGGCCTGTTCCCCCCAGGCAGGGAGAAGTTAATGAAGCCCTTTCCCATTTGGCACATGCCTCAAACGCCACTGCTGCTTCGCTGGACCCATAGGACTCTGATCCACTCACAGATAGGCAAGTGCAATGGAGGAAGAGTTGGAGGAGAAAGAGGCAGAGGTCTCCCCCAACTGTGTTTAAAATACCTCGTGTTTGAATATTGTATGAAAACGTATGGCCACGTGGCCACAATGCAGAAAAACATTTCAGGACTGTAGAAGTGGCTCAGAGGCATGAGTGTCCCTGCTGAAGGTCACTTGGAGGGCCCTCTCCTACCGCGACACTTCTAAATCTACCAGTCACCTGTCCTATGACACTGTAATTTAAATCTCCTTGGTTACTCTTACATGTGCCATATGGTCTGTGCCATACTCCTTGTGGATGTGTACTCCTACCTGGGCCAACAAGGATAAACCAAGAGAAACTTTCACCCAGCCCCTTGCACTTGTCTATCACGATGCCAAGACTCACTGGATATTTATACCTATCCAAGAAAGCGCTGTGAATACTATCATGATTTGAACCCAGACTGCTACTTAGTAGTTTTGTGACTTGATGTCTTAGACTGTTCAAAACTTCATCACTTTTTTTGCACATCAATAAGGATAGTCCTTTATATAATACAGCGTTTGGATATTTTCAAGTGAGAACAAGTATGTAAAGTACTTACCTTTGTTATTAAACTCCCACTTTTAGAGGTAGGCAAGGGTGTACATCCAGCAAGAGACTGAAGAGCAGTGATTAAAATATTACAAGGAAAAGTAGGAGAGAAATATCATAGACAGAGACAAGAATAAAAGTATGAGGAATTATGGGAAGTATATCCAAGACTACATGATTTAAATCATTAAATCTAATGAATACATATCAATTTTCATTAGTTACTTTGAGAATATTTACTGAATGTCTACTACATCCCAAGCAAGACCAAAAAAAAGTACTGCACATTCACGGATCTTGCATTATATTAATGGAGAGAGAAAATAAAGCATTCATTAGTCTGTTTCCATAGCAGATGTCCACACAAGATTAGAACTGAGTAATGTTTACGGATTGACTATCAAGATGTTTGATTCAGATCTAAAACATTCCCCCAAAGTCACCCCTGTTCGAGGATGGGGGCAAGTTAGAAGGGGCAGGTCATGGGGGAGATGCTTTTGGAAGGTTTATCTTCTTACTGGCTTCCTCCTTTCTCTGCCTCCTGGCTGCTATAGGGTGAGCAGCTTTTTTTGGATGTGCCCTTCTGTCAGGAGCAATCCTATTGCACAATTGGGACTGTGACTGGGCCAAGCTTTCCTGCCTACAAACCAGCTGTGGTGTGTCTGGACTTGGAAACTTGATCATTATCTTTCCCTCTGGTAGCAATGAGGACTCCAGTGGTCCCACATGCTGTAATGCTCCAGGATGGACCTACTCTGGGACCTTCATAATTCCCCAAGGATTATTGGCAGCAACTTCCCTGACCTAAGAGTCTTTTGTTATTGAAGATGCATAAATAAAGGCATGGTAAGCGGTCCTGGTCTTTTGCTTCCCAGAACAGCATGGATCAGGCCTAAGCTCAGCTTCTTCTTTAAGTCTCATTCCTCTGCTTTGAGTTGAAGGTATTATTTTGTCCCAGTGATGGGAAAGTGACTAACGCAGAGAAGATGGCGAAGGGTTTCATACACGGTGCTCAAAGAGCAGCTCTTGGAGAAGTGACAGAGTGAGTGAAGGAGAAGCACAAAACCTGGAGTCAGACCCTTCCCAATCTGGAGAGGGCAGGGAGGAGATTCCCGAGGCTGATCCCTTGTACTCTGCCAATTCTCGCCTCACAGTGAACACACACATGTGGAGAATTATCCAATCTCCTTTCTTTCACTATTCCTGGGCCTGTGATGTTCTGTTCATAAATCACGCATTTGTTTGCCACATACTGCTTCCTGGATGAATCAGAACTGCTCTGGACCTGGGCTTGGCTCTTCCAAGAACTACACACACAGAGAACTCTCCTCTGGATGCTCATTTAATCATTCCTGGGCACTTGGTAGAGCTCTGTTAGCCACTGTCTTGCTGTTACCAATGGTGATGCCTAGTGTCGAAAGACATTAATGAACTGTTTGCTGAGGAACGTAGGCTTAGGTTGGATTTCTCCATTATGGTTCACATTTAAGACTGTCCAAGAATCCCTATTATCTTTTCTTGGCCCCAGGAAAGGAACCTGGAGATTTGCCTCTGGGCTTCTACTTTCCATAAGAGAAAACTTTCACAAGAGTTAACCTTGTTCCCAATGCCACTTCTATCTTACCTAGTGCTACAGAGTGGCAGCTACCTAATGTTAGGGAAGCTAACAAAGGCTCTGAGGTCTTGCAGCTAAGTGATCCACTGGAAAAGCTTCACTTCAAGCTCTGCTCTATGCTAACTGGATGACATACCACCAATACCTGGGCTCATTAGCAAGACAGCTTTCTATCCACAGGGAACTATATTTGAGATAATTTTGTCCATTTGGTTTACTTCTCATACTGGGTTTCATTCCAGCTGTGGTCCAAATAGCTGTAGGATCTTTTACAAAGCCTTTCCCCATTCCTGCCCTTCAAGATCACCTCTGTAGAAAGAAGGGCTGGATCAAGTGCTTTCTCCCATTCAAGTACTAACCAGGCCCAAATCTGCTTAGCTTCCAAGATCACTTGAGATCAGGTGTGTTCAGGGTGGTATGGCAGTAGATTGGAACAAGCGCTTTCTAAAATACTCGACACAACTGAATTCCCCTTGCAGTCTACATTTTAACTTCACGATTCCATTTGCTGCTTCTTTCAAATGTGCTTATACTATGTGATTTGGGGTCCACTTGTCAGTCCTCTTGACACGTGTTTTAATTCTGTTGGTATTTAAATTTACAGTGACAGATGAATTAAAAGGAGCCAAGTAGTTTGTAATTGTCTTCAGACACTGAGAGAAATGCTTAATGAAACCATTCTTTGTGTTAATCCCTTTGCCATTTCATCAGCCACCTCCAATTCATTAAATGGAAGTTTGTTGTTTCTCATTCCTTTTCCTGCATTACCCAGGCCTAGTGTGCAAATCTGTGGTCACAAAAGGATGGAGAACTGAGTGATGATCTGGTCATTTAGCAGCCAAGATGGCTCCAAATTGACTAGTTGGTAGATGGTCAAATACATCTTTCCTCTGCAAGCGGGACAATGACCTCTCCAAAATCTGATAACAGAGGGTGAGGACTCACTTACTCAAAATTTATTATTCATTAGTTGTTTCCCCTTTGGATATATTTTTTTCTTTTTTTGAGACAGGGTCTTGCTTTGTAGTTCAGGCTGGTCTTGAGCTCAACCTCGAACTCACAGCATCCTCCTGCCTCTGCCTCCAGAGTGCTGGGATTACAGGCATGAGCCACCACATCCAGCATTGTGATATGTGGTACTGATTCCTGGTGGGCATGAGTCTCCACACCTAGTTGTTATATGTGGTTACCGGGGAGCGACCCAGGTCCTTGCGCTTGCAAAGTAGGCACTGGAACCACTGAGCTAAATCCCCAGCCCTAGAGATTTCTCTATAGCCACTTATTTGTTCTGGGTTTTTGAGAGTTCTGGGGCAGGTGCCATTCATGCAGACTGGGTGTTTTCTAGGAGGCAGTGGGGAGAGCGGTCTGGCATTCCAAGTAAAGTAATGGCTACTCACCAAAGGATGCAGGGAGAAAGGATCCACTCTCAGTGTCTGACCTCTGGTTGAATAAAGAAACAGAGACAGTTTTAACTGGGAATGAAAAGGAAGCTTTGAGAGCATATCCGAAAGGGTTGAAATAGTTTTTTAACAAAAGCTAGAGCATTCTATGTGAGAACGTTGTAGGTAGAAGGAAGAGAATGTACAACACCCAGTGATGGAAAAGTAATAAATGTATAGAGGATATCAAATATTCCTTTTGGCTAATGTAAGGAAGATCTGTTCTCTCAACAAAGATATTCTGCTGATCAACATTATCTGAAAGCACATACAGGTCTTTTGAGATCTTTGCATCAGGTCATTTGAGAGCTTGGGTAGAAGAATACCTAATGTAACGAGGATGTTGATACTGAAGTTTATTTCAAACCGGCTCTCTCAGCTGCCAAGAAAGAGCTGAAACCTTTTCCAGAGGGACGGAGCTGTTTTTGGTAGCTTTCATTATTATGTGGCTAGAGAGATGCTAATATTTTGTATAGGAGCCTCTTCCCTTCATATCTAGCTCAAAAAATGCTTCTCACACCTCTTCTTCTCCATGAATACTGGTCTGAGGGTTGAGGGAGAATTAACACAAAGAAAGAGTTGAGCTCATGGAGAAAGTTCCTCAGTTATCGATTTTCATCATGCAAGTAATGTGACCTCTTAAAGTGACCTGGTTGTCATCATGAACTACAGACTCCAGAACTCCTGTGGGCATGAGGACTCCTGTAGACAAAGAGGACTTTGACACAATGTGCTGATACACACATGCTGCACACCGAACTTCACCCTTCTCTGGATAAGAGGCTATCACTGCACTGGGAAGCCACCAGGATTCAGAAGTCTCCTGCTCTGGCTTTGTAGTTTTCAGTCTCCATCAGAGAGAAGTGAGTGGAACTGAGAACCTACCTCAACAATTATACAAACAAAAGTAAAGACCAAAAATGTGGTGTGTTTAAATTTTAAAAATTATTACAGTAGGGCCAGGAATTTAGATCAGTGGTTCCAGCATCTGCCTTGCAAGTGCAAGAACCTGGGTTTGATTCCTGGTAACCACATACAACAATGTCGGGCATGGAGACTCACGCCCACCGGCAATCAGTACCACATACCACAGTGTCGGGCGTGATGGCTCATGCCTGTAATCCCAGCACTCAGGAGGCAGAAGCAGGAGGATTGCTGTGAGTTCAAGGCTAAACTCAGGGCCAGCCTGAACTACAAAAGCAAGACCCTGTCTCAAAAAAAAAAATATTACCATAAAAGACATATCTCCATTAATCTCCCTCACTTCAAACACACTTATCATCCTTACCCCTTTCCTCAGCAGTTCTGTGAATCCTGTTTCCTGAGTGTCTATGAGGTGTGAGCAAAAATAGGGTGAATGCTGCTGCTGAGTGCCATCCTGTGGAAATTCAGGCTCAGAAAAATATTACAATGGGCCAATTCCACCTTATTCATTGCAACTGGCCCTGTGTGACTTCTGGATCTTCCCTGAGGTCAAACCAGGTCATGAAAATGTTTCAGATCTTTTCAGGTCATTGAGGCAGCCAAGACAGTACAACTAAAGTCACTCAGAAAAGAGTTTCCAGAATTGGTTTAGAAATTAGCAAGAACGATAGGATAAATGAAGTGAAGGGGAGTATTCTAAGGGAGCAAATGGCAATGTAACTTTTACTATAGTAATTTATTTTAAAATACATCATATTTTTAATCACACCTTGGTCTTTGCAAAAATCTGGCTGGTAGCCTCCTTTTTATCTACCAGTTGACTACAATCCACAATCGCTTACCTGGCTCCTCTCCTGCTGTTCCACATCTCGGCCCGATCCCACCAGGTGCAGAGAATCCCCTTTCATAGATCCTGCAGTTGGAGGAGCCTGAAGTACCACAAACACACAATATTCACCTCTTTCCTTAAAGAACTCTTGGAAACCACAGTCGCTCTGATGCTTTGATATGGTTGAAACCTACACCATAACTCTAGGCCTCCAGTCTCACAGCTGCGCCTTTCAGCCCCACCAAAGCCCTTCTGTGCATCTCTTGCTTAATGGGCTAATAAAAGACAACTGTGTGAAGCACCATGAAGGAACGCAGGCCGCACTGCTAGGAGACCACCTCAGAGGCTGCAGGACTTGCTTGAGTTGGAGGAAGAATAACTTGTCCAGTCCATCTCTTCAGAGCAGATGAATGTCACAAATTCTCGCCTAAGAAAACCCCATTCCCTAGCATGTGGATTATTCATTTAATTGCATGTGGCACCAGCGGTAGTCACAAAATTACTGTGGTATTTGTAAAATTATATTTAGCCACTAAGAAACATCTCCCAACATTATACAATTCATTTGGTTCCTTTCTCTTTTTATCTGGTGGTGTAGATATGCATATGAAGCCTAGAACCAATTCTCTGCTTTCATAACTATAAAGTGGTTGAATGCTAGATTTGCAATTATTCTCATATTTTTATTTTAAAATTAATGTGATCGAGTTTACTTTTATGCCATTTAGATGCAGAAACATTTAAAGATTTTCTTTTTATAAATATCTTATTTCTATTAATTTTAAGACAGTTAATATATTTAACTTTATTTGAAAACATGCAAACTTTAAAAATTTTTTTTTGACATTTCCTTTAGTGTATTGGGTCATTATGTCTATAGAATACAGCTATATAAAATTATAAAATACAACTAGTATTGTTAAATTGGAAGCAGGAAAAATCGGTTGTAGAGAATGTTGCTTAAAAATCTGCCAAGTACATATTTATTTTATTAATCACCTAAACACCTTCACCTTATTAACAGAAATTTATGAGCTAATTATCAGGCAGATCTGATTTGCTGGCATTCAGTCATATAAAGACACACTTAAAAATATTTTTTTAAAATGTTCTCTTGTTATGAAGACACACTTCTCAGTTTCAAACA
This sequence comes from Petromus typicus, assembly GCA_004026965.1. NCBI lineage: Eukaryota > Metazoa > Chordata > Mammalia > Rodentia > Petromuridae > Petromus > Petromus typicus. The sequence goes on along the minus strand of PVIR01001810.1, from coordinate 4,662 downwards.
GCACCGTATCAACCAGACTAAGAAGTTATTGAGTAAGTAATTCTTAGATACTTCACATGTCTAGCTGGGCTTTCCTCTGGCCCTTGTGCAGGAATTTTCAAAATACTGTGCGCTGCCTGTATCTCCTGGTCTGACTGCCGTGGGCTGCAGGGAGGGATCAGCTAGAGTCCAGTTCACTGAGTGGCCAACTTCTTTGGCAATGATTAGCTGGACTGAACTATACCTCCCCTTTGACTGTTTCTGCTTCTCTTTTATTGCTTTCTTCTTTTGCTTGCTAGTATCTTCAGCATTACTTGACTGAAATCCATGCCCATTTTCACAGATGTCTGCATCTTGCACCCAAGTTCCCTCTTTTGACAATACCCTAGCCACACCAGAATTAAAATCACTCGAATTCACTGTGGATTCATCTCTGCAGAGACTCTGTTTCCAAATAAAGTCATAATTATAGGATTGGCATTTAGGGATTGAATCTATCTTTGTTGAGGGGGACCCCTTAATCCACAGCAGTATACACTTGTGTAGTTTGTGGCATCTATATTTCAAACATTTAGTCTACAATAAGAAACACTCAGAATAAGGTGCCTCCTCCTTGTTGCAATCTGACAATATTTTTCACCTATGCTACTGTCCAGATTGTTTTATTGAGCTTTTGTAAACTACAATGAAAGTTGCTTCTTAAATTTTAGTGTTGCTGTGAAGCATTTGAAAATGTATCCTTTTGGTTTTCTTAGTTTCCCCTTGTCTGACCTTTCCAAACCAGTTTTCTACTGATTTTCTTTCCATCTTCTCAAGTATCCCCTTCAAGTCTGTTTGTTTCATCTCCAAGGCCCCCTCCAGGCTTGATGATTCACTCCAGCAACTCAAAGGACTCAGCACATGGCCACAGTCGTGGCTAAGATGTATCACAATGGACAAAAGGAAAAGCCACTTGTCTACAGTCCACAGGAAGTCAGGATGACCTCCCAGGAGTCCTGTTGTGGCAGTTGCACAGGACATGCTTAATTTCAACAGCAGTAGGCGATGACAACTCCAGCAAAGCCCCATCAGCGGGGAAGCTCATTAGCACCTCTTTGCGTAGAGTTCTGCCTCAGGCCTGGTCACATGGTTATTCAGCCGGACTGGTACCAAAATTCCAGACTTCAAGGAAGAAAGCAGGTTTCAGTACAAAACGCATTGTTCTCACAGACATGTGGTCCAGTGAGCTCATATTAGCAAGGAGAAGTTTTCTAGCGTTCCTAACGTTAAATATTCCTCAGCACAGACCGGGCCTGTGCCGCAGACCTTCCAAATCCCATAGCCCCGGCTTGCTGTGCTATCAGGTCTGCAGCTTACCTCGCCTCACTGTCCAGAGTTATTTTCCCCCAGTCACCTCTTCTCCCTTTGTCCATCCTTGGGCTCTTCCTAAATATTTGTTCCTTCAGATGAATTAAATATTAAGTTATAAAATATTCAACTAAATTTTGTTCTTCTGAATGGTATGTGTGACTTGAGATTATAATTTGTTGATGACATAACTTATAGAAATTTATTCAATGCCTTTTTGACCTTATGATTTTTTTTCCTTCTCCAGATCGCTGACAATGCAAGTCTTTCCACCATCTAGAATCTCATTAATTGGGGCCGAGGATATAGCTCAGTGGTTCCGGCGCCTGTCTTGCAAGTGCCAGGGCCCAGGTTCGATCCCCGGTAACCACATACAATCCTGGGTGTGGAGACTCACCCCAGCAGCAACCAGTACCACATACCACAGTGCCGGGCGTGGTGGCTCACGCCTGTAATCCCAGCATTGGGAGGCAGAGGCAGGAGGATTGCTGTGAAGTGAGTTTGAGGCTGAGCTCAGGGCCAGCCTGAACCACAAAGTGAGACCCTGTCTCAAAAAAAAAAGAATCTCACTAATTGACTCTCATGCATACTGTTGTTACTACTGTTTCTATTATTTATAATAACAGTAGTGCAAAGTACTATTTATATCATTTTGATTTTGGAAACTATGTCACTATTAAATATAAGAAACTATAAAAATTTATATATGTGCTTATTATGTATTCAAACTGATTTTGAGTCCTACTACCATCTAAAGCATTTCCTTAAAATTGCTAACAAATATGTCATGTCACTTCTTTATAATTCAGTAGGCATCTATTTAAAAGCTAAGTATTGGGCCAGGAATTTAGCTCAGTGGTTCCTGCCCCTGCTTTGCAAGTGCCAGGGCCTGGATTCAATCCCTGGTAACCACATACAACAATGTAGGGCATGACACTCACCCCCACTGGCAATCAGTACCACACACCACAGCGCTGGGTGTGGTGGCTCACACCTATAATCCCAGCACTCAGGAGGAGGCAGAGGCAGGAAGATTGCTGTGAGTTCCAGGCTCTCCTGGGCTACATGGTGAGCTCAGGGTCAGCCTGAACTACAAAGCAAGACCCTGTTTCAAAAACAACAAAAATCTATTCTATTTTCCTACATAAGTAAAAGATTGTATTTCACAGAATCATAAATAACTCCTTAATTGTCTAATGCCCAGTCTACATTCCAATACCCCTAACTATTTAGATGGATTGTTCAAGTGAAGACCTAAAACAGAGTCCTTGCATTGTATTTGATAGTTCCTTTCATAGCTACCAAGTGATTCCTACCTTTGCTGAAGTACAGTTGTGAACTGTTTAAGTAGGAATTGAATTGGGCCTGGAGCTACCATCATTTGATTTGCATAAAGCCTACAGGAATCGTCTGAGCTCCATATGGAGATAGCTGTCTCTCAGATTATGATCCTGGCCTGAGGATTTATCTAAGAAGCAGTAAAGGGCTGGGGGATATAGCTCAGTGGTTCCAGTGCCTGTCTTGCAAGCGCAAGGACCCGGGTTGATCCCCGGTAACCACATAACAATACTGGGCGTGGAGACTAACCCCAGCAGCAATCAGTACCACAGACCACAATGCCGGGTGTGGTGGCTCACACCTGTAATCCCAGCACTAGGGAGGCAGAGGCAGGAGGATTGCTGTAATGTGAGTTTGAGGCTGAGCTCAGGGCCAGCCTGAACTACAAAGCGAGACCCTGTCTCAAGAAATCTAAAAAAAAAAGGCAGTAAAAAAAGGAATGCCCAACAATGCCCAGCTGACCAAATGGGAAAGATCTGCCTGTTTGGAACGGAGCTCAGAGACACGTTCTCCATCATCTTTGTCTCAACCTCACTTTGCCAAGGGAAGCCTGCACACGCCCGAGTCAGTTCAGGTCATGTTTAAAGCAGCATCAAGCTCTGCTTCTTCCATCCTAATCAGCCTGGCTGAATAGAAACAGCTGCTCTGTTAGGAACAGAGAAATGAGTGTCTGTTACTCATCCACAGCTATTGCTTTCTGGGGTCTCACCCCTGCCTAAGCCCAAAGTCTTGATTGTGCTCCCCACTAGTTTTATTTCTAGCCACTAGAATGTGTGATTCCAAGTCCTTGGCCAGTAGGCCACAACATTATTCTTACTTAGCCCTTCCTCAATTAAGTGGTGCTCGGGAAGTCAGAGTTAAACTCAAAAGCTCCCTGGCTCACACAGATTGGATGGATGACGCAACTCATATGTGTGGCTGTGCTTCATGTCCCGATATTTCACACTAATACAGAGGCTGCACCCAGGCTCTGACCCCATGGGACAGAAAGCTGTAAGTGGCCCATGGGAAGGGTCACCAATCTGTCGGCTGTGTGAGTGAATGGAAGGATGAACACCGAGGTGAGCTCACTTCACCTCCTAACTATGGTGGCTCCGTCCACCTCTGTTCCCCTTGGGAAGCATGTGGGCCACAAGGAAGGGAGCAGGAAGTGTTCCTCGTGCGCATCTGCAGGACCAGAAAATCCCTCCTAGCAGTGAAAATGTGGGGAGCAATAAGTGAAATACCCTGGACCCTTGACTTATGAATATGATCGGTTCCCAAGGGCTGGCTATAACTCAAGTTGGTTGTAAGTCAAGACAAATGAGATCTGGATGTTTACCTGGGTACACACTACAGATAACAAGAGGCAGGTGAGTTTTCCATTAACTTAATTAACCCAAGCTGTTCATACATCAGGCCCATGGCAATTTGAGGGATCATTATAGAATATTCACCTTAGGGGAAATTCTTAGAATCCGAGAAGGGACCAGCAAGAACATTCTAGGACCAGTCATCCCCGATGCCAGGTGTGCCAAGCTCCATTCGGTGCTCTTATATACCAGCTGTCTGCTAGTTTTTAAATGGACCTTACATAATGCCCTCCTCCCAGGAACCCTGACGGGAAATAAGCACTAATAGGGTGATTCTGGGGACCTGGCATCCCCTGCCTCATCCCCAGTTCTCTCATCTAGCTCAAGAGCTCTCTAGCCAGTCAGATTCAGTTCCAAGCTGTACTTTTCTCTTTATAAAAGTGAGCAGCCTGGGCCGGGGAGTTAGCTCAGTGGTTCCGGCGCTTGTCTTGCAAGCGCAAGGACCCAGGTTCGATTCCCCGGTAACCACATAACAATACTGGGTGTGGAGACCCACACCCAGCAGCAACCAGTACCACATACCACAGTGCCAGGCGTGGTGGCTCACGCCTGTAATCCCAGCACTCGGGAGGCAGAGGCAGGAGGATTGTGATGTGAGTTTGAGGCTGAGCTGAGGGCCAGCCTGAACCACAAAGCGAGACCCTGT
>PVIR01001809.1:0-113684 GCA_004026965.1 Petromus typicus | reverse complement strand
TTGAGGTGTTTGATACCAATTTCCCTTTAGAGTATTTTCAGAATTATTAAAACCAAATTTTTTAGAAGTTGCTAAAACTTCTTTGACTAATACTTTGGAGTTTTCAGATGTGGAAAGATGCATATTTCAGTAGCTCTTCACATGTATAGTTTTATCTATGTTAGAAAGCTCACTAGATTTTTTTTTTTCTGAGACAGGATGTGGTCTTCCTATGTAATCCAGACTGGTCTCCAACTGTCTTTCCTCTTATCTCAGACTCCTGAGTGCTAGGATTACAGCTGAACTTGCTACCAAAATTTTGAAGTGCAGGCATTGTTGGAATAATGCGAGGTCATAAGACCTTGACTTGTGTTGTCATTGCCATAACAGTATTATTTTTTTTTACAAGGTGCCCCTTTTCCATTTCCTCATCTGTAAAATGAGTGAGCAATGTGGAATGATCATTGAATTTCATCGTAAGGTATAAAATGGTAAAGGCTGGGTTTAGAGGCATATATGCTTGTAATCCCGCTACTTAAGAAGCTGAAGGAAGAAGGATTGCTGTAAGTTCGAGGTCATTCTGGGGTACATAGTGAGTTCAAGGCCTGCTTGTACTATATAATAAGATGCTGCCTCAAAAAATAATGTAAAGTAAAATACAATAAAGTAGCATTACTTTGGATTTTTCAAAAATGCTTTTAATATATTGAGAAAAAAACAAACTCAGCTTATATACATTATGAAAATAAAGAGAACAATGCTGAGAAAGAACTGAAGCCTCTCATGATACATAAATGTACATAAACTTGTTGTCAGACCTTTCAACTGTAGTAGATACCCCATAAGTCAAGGATTTTTTTTTTATGAATTATGGTGTAGAACAGTCTGGAACATAGAGAGGATCCTTAATTATTTATAGGAGATGAAATCATTGAATGAATCATGAAAAAAGGAACATAATTATATTAGAAATAATTCATTTAGATTTAGTTAGGTCCTGCCTTTTCTATAAAAGATTTTAGATGTTTTAAACCAAGAACACACAGTATAATTATAAAGTAGTCTTAAAATATAAGTAGAAATGTATATTTTTTCTGGTCAGAGAACAGATCCAAGAGCTCCAGAAGGAAACAAAGTCAAGGTAAAAGCAGAGATGATTTTAAACTTTAGTAGTTTTATGCCAACTCTGTTAGTAGAATTTTGTCATAAAGAAAAATATTTTTTGCAATTTTCCTATTTTTAAAATAAATGTTGACTAACTCCAGGCCTGATTAGGAATAGTCTATTATTTACCTGGCACATTTTAAGCCCCAGATACTGTGTTTAGTATTTGTAAACAGTATTAGATTTAATGTTCATATGAAATCCTTTGAGATACGTGCCTTCATTTCTGTTATTTTCACTTTTCAAAGAATGAATTGGAGCTAAAAGTGCTTATGTAACATATCTGTCTGTGGACATACCACTGGGTAATAGAACCGTGGCTGGCAGAGCCATAACTGAAGCCCAGGTTGACCTGACTCCTGAGGTGCATTTTCCCCTTCCCTTCGCTTTACCACCAAGGATAAACTCCGTGATGATAGAGAAGTGGCAAGTTCTGATGAAGTACTTTTGGTATCATGGATTACCCATTTTTGGAAAGATAGGAAGAAGGTACTCAACAGTAAAGTTATACCACCATAGTTTATAAAATTATTTATGTTTAATCACAGTGCGGAAAATATTTTTTAAAATTTTATGGCTTCTTCACTTCCAGTTAAAGTACAAAATTTTGGTATACATTAACTCACAACACAGAAAAAAATTTCCAGTCAATAAAAAATTTCTAAAAATAAAATTCCAGCCCTAAATGCAGGAACTACTTATTGAAAATTTCTTACAGTTTTTTTTTGTTTTGTTTTGTTTTGTTGTTTTATTTTGTTTTTGAGACGAGGTCTCACTTTATAATTCAGGCTGGTCCCGAACTCAGCCTCAAAACCAGTATTCCTCCTGCTTCTGCCTCCCCAGTGCTGGCATTACAAGTGTGAGTCTCCACACCTAGCATTGTTGTATGTGATTGGGGATCAAACTAAGGACCTTGCGCTTGCAAGGCAGGCACCGGAACCACTAAGCTAAATCCCTAGCCCTCTTTCAATATTTTTAATAAACTCTTCCCAAATCAGATGGAAGAAAAAAGGCTTAATTTTGGTAGTTAATATGGCTTTGGAAATAAATTCTAGGTATCAGGCTTACTAGTTAGTATTTATATCCATATTTTGTTTTTGTAGGAAAACTAAAAGACATCAGGATAATTAATATATAAAGCTGGGTGTGATGGCTCATGCTTGTTATCATAGCACTTGTGTAGCCAAGACAGGAAGATCACCAGTTCAAGGCCAGCCTGAGCATAGCAAGTATGAGATCAGGCCAGATTGCTTAGTAAGACCTTGTTTGTGTGTGTGTGTGTGTGTGTGTGTGTACATAATACATACATAAACTACATACAATGTATGCAAAATATACAATATATGTAAAATATATAATATATGTAAAATATGTATATGTGCTTAAATTTTCATTTATTATCAAGTAGGAATAATTTACAAAGACTGATCTATTAAATAGTGTTGTGATTTTCAGTAAATATCAGTCACATTCTGGGATGATAGCTTTATATTTTTAGAAGTATACTACTAATAAATTGACTGTTACAAAATTCCTCTGTTAGCCAAGAAAATTTACCCCACTGTAACTCTGTTAGTTTATTATAGAAAGCAAAAGAAATGACAGTAAGAGAAAATACCTCATAATTCAGCAACCCTGTGCTGTCATGCCTGCCTATAGCCCCTGGCTTTCCTCTGTTACAAATCAAGTGACAGTTTAAGTTCTGATGATCAGATAGTTATCTCTGCAGCAACTTCTGAAGTGCAGAAGCATCATGATTGGATTTTACTTGAGTTAGAGTTTAACAGTAGAACTTAATATTGCCACAGAAAATGAAAATCTATATTTGTCTGTCCCCCCCCCATATTTTACTTACAGCCTTTCTTAAAATACATACTTTTACGTTTAAGGAATTTTATCCTGTGTGATGGATTTTTTTTGCCTCTTTGCTTTAGGATAAAAAACAGATAATTATAAGAGAAGCAAAAATAAATGAAAAATGTACATAATCTGTAAAGCTCTATCACAGATACAGCTTTTTAAAAAGTGGTCTCAGTTATTTAAAATGCATCAGATAGTTGTTACCTGAGATAAATGTAAGTACTTTGTATCTGGGCCAAGAGCCAAAGGCAGTGTAGAATCTATTCATATAAGAAACCAGAGGAGAAAAATAAACAAGAGAAGAAAAATCATATAAAAGGCTTGCAAGTGGCCATGCCTGTGTCTGCAGAGCATTTATAGAAGAAAATGAGAGTAGAATGTTGTGTGTCATGTTAGGCATTGCTGTCTTGTGGCAGATGGAATTGCTGTAATAGCTCTTGTAATCTGTGTCACCTTCTCACCTTTGGAAAAGCATCATAGAGCTGGCCATTGTGAAAAAGCATGATCTTCTGGAAGTGCTGGCGCAGTGACCCTTTAGCGCCAGGTGGAAACTGTCCTGATCAGCATCTCTGAGACAGTGCGTGTGCTCTCCACTGCTACTCAGAAAACCAGGCTTCATAGTCAGTCCTTGAGATAGCAGGCTATTGATTAAAAGATCCTTAGTTGATTGTACGTAGAAATTGTGATTTACCTTAGCGTCTAAGGACATGTCACTAATACAGTCCAAGTGATGAAAAGAATTTCTCTCTGGTTTTGATAATTTAACAAAGAGAATGGTGGTTCTTGGGAGAAATGTAGTATTCTAACATTAGGTTGTTAGATTCTGTGCTAGTGAGTTAAAGAATATTAAAAGTTTTTATAGTTATAAACGTATATGTTCAGTGTAAAAATTGTGGAAATTAGACAAGTGTTTTTTTGTTTTGTTTTGTTTTGGTTTGGTTTGGTTTTTTTGTGGGATATTACTGGGGATTGAACTAGGGCCATTGTGCTTCCACAGTAGGCACGGTACCACTTAAGCTAAATCTCCAGCCCTTTAGATGAGTATTTTTAAAAGCAACAATTACTGTTATAAATTTTGTACATGCATTTCTGTTCATGCATTTTTTTCTTCAAGCATAGACATTTTCTCTTATATTTTTTGTTTTTGTTTTTTAGGGGGTTTTTAGGGTTTTTTTTTTTTTTTTAGTTTTCTGAGACAAGGTCTCACTTTGTAGTTCACACTGGCCCTGAACTCATCATGTAGCCCAGGCTTGAATTTACAGCACTTCTCCTGCCTGCACCTCCTGAGTGCTGTGATGATAGATGTGAGCCACCATGCGCAGCCAGCTTTGTTTTTTGAGACAGTGTCTTGCTGTGTAATTCAGGCTGGCCTATAACTCATGGTGACCCTCTTTTCTCAGATGTGCAGCATTACACTCTGTTTGCTCATAAATTTTTAAATAAGTATTATGATAAAATCTCTAAGATTATAGCCTAATTCATTTCCACTCCCACCACTTCAGATTTGATATTGCCTTACGAAGCAGTGTGAAGATCTCAATGGAAAAAGTTTGTTCTCCCTTCTCTTCTTTCCTTAATATAAATTCCTAGGATCGGATGCCTATGTCTCTATCTCTGAGACAGGGGCAGGACAAAGGTGAGGGAAGGGTGGCTTTTAGCATCAGCGCAAAACTGAAGAGTGTGCCAGAAAAGCTGTCATCAAAATAAATAATTTTTGTTTCTTTGTTTATGAGACAGGATCTCACTCTATATATATATCCAGGCTGGCTCACTATGTAGTCCAGACTGACCTCAAACTCACAGCAGTCCTCCTGCCTCAGCTTCCTGAGTGCTATGATTGCAAGCATCCATCACTATGCCAGGCCATAGTGAAATGTAGTAGTCTAAAAATTAAAGATATTACTAAAAATTAAAATTAATGCAAAAAATCCCAACCCACAATGAGCCATATGTAATACCTTGTAGCTGTGAAGCATTTATTTACTGGGAATACAGTTTGGTGGTGGAGCCATAGGTTCTATCCCCTGCAAAGTCTCTGACACATTAGACTTTCTGGGCAATTTTTAAATTTTTTGTCATTCTTTAGGTATAGAACTAATATAATTCCACACTTAGGAAGAAGTTTTTTTGTTTTTTTTGTTTTTTTTTTTCTTTATACACTTAGGTCCTTAGTTATGAAGATAAGAAAATACTGTTTTATCAGTGGCATAAAACAGGGGTCAGTAAACTTGCAGAGGACCAGATCCATTTGACCCTTTAAACTTTGTAGTATAAAATGAATCGCTGTTGTCATTAGTTAGTTTTAGCACTGTAGAGCAAAAGTCATCATATAGAGAATGTAAATAAATGTAGTTATGTCCTAATAAAATGTTATTTATAGAAATATATGAAATTTAAATTTTTTGTAATTTTCTTATGTCACAAGATATTCTTCTGATTTTCTTTAAAAATGTAAATTCTGATTTTCTTTAAAAATGTAAAATCAATTCTTGGTTCTTAAGTTCCATAAAAACAGATGGCAGGTTGGATTTGGCGCGTGATCTGTAGTTTGCTACCCCAGTATAGAATATTAGTTTTCTGCATGTTTTTAATTTAGCTTTAAAGTAGTGCAAAAGCCATATTTATTCAGCAGAAAAAATACTTTGAATCTAAATTTTGTTCTTTTCCGGGCTAAGCAGTGTGCAGTAATCTCTAGGGAACCCAGGCAGTGTTGGCGTTCAGGCTCCAGTGAGCTTCACTGTCCTGATGGTAAACACACCGTTCTGCAATGTGCTGTGTTGGCCAGCAGAAGTGCTCTGGGGTGAGGTCTATTAAATGCATAATCGATGTGCAGTATTTTCAACTGAGGATGAATTTATTAGAATCAGAACTCTTCTGTAAATCGAGAAGCATAAACATGTAAAACAATTTTCTTAAATTATAATGTATTCCTTTTTTATATAAGTAGAAAGGATGGTTTTATAAATGTAAAGTGAAACTATCTCAAAATATTTTTTGCAAAATCAACTTGAAAGTATCTTTTAGATACTTTCATATTTTTGGCTTACATGTTTAATTCTAAGAATTATAAAGAAGAGAAAGACAATTCAAAAGAGAATATCAAAAGAATTCTTAATGAGAGAAATCAAGAATTGCTGTATTGAACTTTTTCTTGTCCACAGGTGGAGATATACTACGCCTGGACACACTTTTAGAGTGGTGGGGAGAAAAGAATGGTTCCTTCTGTTCCCGACTTATTATCATACTAGACACCGAGAATTCCATCCCTTGGGTCAAAGAAGTAAGAAAGGTTAATGACCAGTACATCGCAGTACAAGGAGCAGAGATGGCAAAGATGGTAGATATTGAAGAAGCTGACCCTCCGCAGCTGGGTGACTTTACAAAAGACTGGGTTGAATACAACTGCAACTCCAGTAATAACATCTGCTGGACTGAAAAGGGGCGCACAGTGAAAGCAGTATACGGTGTGTCGAAACGCTGGAGTGACTACACGCTGCACTTGCCAACAGGAAATGATGTGGCCAAGCACTGGATGTTACACTTTCCTCGCATCACATACCCCCTTGTGCATTTAGCCAACTGGTTATGTGGTCTGAACCTGTTCTGGATCTGCAAGACTTGTTTTAGGTGCTTGAAAAGATTAAAAATGAGTTGGTTTCTTCCTACTGTGCTGGACACAGGACAAGGCTTTAAACTTGTCAAATCTTAATTTGGACCCCAAAGCAGGGTATTATTGAGAGTTCATATTACCAATTATCACTAACTTGCCATGTTTTTGTATATTGTGTTTTTATTTGTGGAAAAGATCTTACTACTACTATAGCTGCTCTCACTCTGTCTTTTCTCAAGTAATTATGGGATTTTGGAGGTGTTGGCAGTAAGCATTATTTTGTATTAAAAGTATATAGGAGGTCGTAAATACTGACTGTGTAAATGTATAAGAGATGTTAAAAATAACAGTGCACTTTTGGAAATGTTTGCGTTTGCCTCTTTCTAGAAAGAAAACAGTGGTCTGCGCCCTACAATGTCCGGTGAAGAATGACTGATGCCTTGTTTACTAGACATCCACTAGAGATTGTACCTCTGACAGATTTGTTTACTATTTTAAAACTACCAGTTTACTAACAGCTATCTTTTTTATGAACAGTTGGGTTTGAGTCCAAGGCCACTTGAAGAACCATAAACACTTCTTAGAAAAGGAAGAATGCAAAATTTGCTTATATTCCATCACATTTGATAGTTTGGTTGTGAACTGTTAACCAGTATAACATAGAAGCTCAAATTCCTTTTTAGATCAAAACTTTCTTCATGTAAGTAACCAGAAGAAGCTAGAGCCAACCAGTTGTTCCTTCATGCATACTGAGGCCTCTGAAAACACTGGTAATTTTTGAGTCTCTCAGGGTAACAATGTTTTCTTAATGAACAGAACAGTGTTTCAAGCTACAAACTTCTTGCAAATAAATTGTCTTTCAAAATGTAGTCATATAAAAGAAATTCAGCATTTTTCTCGTTGTCCAGTTAGTCCATTTAAGTATTTGGAACACATTTTCATCTTTGTGGTGTTAATACTGTGCTATGAAAATTATTTTTTAAATTCCCATTTGTGGTAACATTTTTTTCTACTGAGCTTAAAAAAGTAGGAAACAAGTCATTTTTCCTTGTATGCATGCATTGTGTAAAAACGTATTCATGTTTGCAGTTTTAGTTAAGCATAATAGTGTGGTTATAATTTTTCAAATTTAGTTAAGTGTTTTGTCTGAGTAAAACAGGCAGTGATCAGGCTATCTCCTAAGAAGTATTCATTTCTTATTCCCTTCCTGTGATTCTTGCACTCTAAATTTTCATCTTTGAGAAATATCAAGAGGGGAATACAATTATATTGGGAGATAATCTAATCTTTGTTTTTTAAATAGATTATCTTTTCACCATTGAAGCCATTTTTCCAACTCAGAGAGAAGAAATAATGCCTCTACCATTTTCTACTGGTGACTTAAAAATTTGACAGTTAGGAAGAAGTCACTTACTGTCTGGGAACTTGTATACCACGATCTATGCAGCACTGTTATAGTCTGATTGTTTCTGTGTTTCAGATATGATTTTCTTAAATACTTTGAATAAAATTTTGTTAAAAATTAATTTTTCATCTAATGTGCAATGAATAGTTACTGAATGTTTTATTATATTAGAAGTGAAAGTTATATTTTAAAAAAAGGACCATGTTTTAAAATTCATGTTTGGTGCAGGTTCTTTTGAAAATTTTCAATATTTGGTTAAATATTTATATTAGCACTCTCTGAAAAAAAAGTATAATGTCCATTATTGTTTGTTTCAGAAATGATGTAATAGAAAAACCACATGTTAAAAAAATAACATCAAAAAAAATTAATATTCAATAAAATCTCCTTTTAAATTTCTCAAACAATAGACACGAAATTAGCTTTAAAGAATATGTCGTCACTATGAGAAAGCCAAATAAATATAAAAGTATATTCTACATTCCTTATAATGTAGTGCTTTAAGTTAGTACTAAAATTAATTAAATGGTAATTTTATACTCTCAAAGTTAACTTTTTAAATATATATACTATCTATCATCATATTCTGTGAAAGAACAACCAAAAATAGTCTTTGGCTGAAAACGTGATGTCAGTTTATTTACCAAAAGTTATTCAGTATACAGTTTGGTGAATTTTCCTTCCAGAAATAGAGCTATAAGTGACTTTTTAGAATGATAATATTGCCAATTTTAAAACAGTACAGAAATTTTATTAAAAGGATAAAGCAATTAGTTTTAACTGAAAAATTTTTAAAATCTTAACAATGAGACTGTTACCTATGATTGTCATTTTGTGTGATCTGTGTTTATGAAGGAGTTACTTGAAATGAATGGAATTATTTTAGGGCAACACTTTGCCATTCTATTAAAAAAAAATGAAGATATTTTTCAACATGATTTGTCTTATTATTTGTTTGCTTATAACTGATAAAATCACAAAAATACTATCCACTAAAAACATCTTTTTAGAAAGTGTACATCACTGTATGGTATTAATTTACCAAGTTCTTTCTCTCCTTGTAACTTTTTAGTTATGTTTTGTTTCCTTAAAAAAAAATTTATTTTGGTTTAGTCTAAGGTCCCTCCTTAGAAATACTGGATTTATCTTTCCATAGAATTCTGTCTTGCTCTTAATAAATACAAAATTCTGTGGAAAATACCTTTGCTTAGAATTTTTTTATAATCAATGTTTTCATAACTTTTGCATTTAAAAAATTACATTATTAATTAAAATACATTTATATTGAATATGATCTTCACTAGAATCTATTTAATATTTTGTAACTTGGCTTATATAGATCTGTTCAGGGTACTTTTTTTTTCACATATCGTACATTCTTTCACATTCAGTGCCTAGTATCTTTTGAAGTAATGTTCTTTGTCACCTTTCTACAGGTGATATATGGTAGCTAATAATACATGTGCCAGAAGGAAATGTAAAACCTTGGGATTATTTGAGAGTAACTGCTTAAAGGAGTTTGACCTGTGAGTGCTTGTGAATAGCTCTATTGGAAACTACTTACACTGTCATCAACCCTTGTCAGGAGAGTATTCCACATTCTGATCATCTTGCACATGGTTATCCAGAAGAATGCTTTGCTCATAAAAGAAGGTGTTTGAGAAATACTTCTGACCAAGTGAATGACTTAAGAAGCCTAAGAAATAGGAATAACTTATTGTAAATCACTACATTTTCTTTATAACATTATTTAAATGGATATTATTTCAAGGTCATCACTAATCCAGTAAAAGATAAAAAATGTTTAAAATTAATAAATCAGAGTCAGGATTAGGTAAGCGAAACTTGTATTGCACTGAGTTACATGAAAATATAGCTGATGTCACCAAAAAAAGCATTCTTGTAGTTGGAGTCCCCATCCATTATGCATCTGGTATGATTTAGCCTCATTTGTTTTACATTATTGCTTATAGACAGATTCAAGATTTATCATAAATGGAGCATATTAAAGTCTAAATTTAAAAAGAATAAAAGTCTGAACAGTGGGCCCATTAACATGACAGGTAACAGCCAAGCTCGGAAAACTGTTTGAGGATATCATCTTCAGAGTATCTTCCCTATTCTGTACTTGGAAGCAACGTTAAAAACTCTAAGAGGTAATTGTTTGCAGAGAATTCCTTTGATAAGGCAATCTGCATTTATGTTTAATAGGAAATATTATTACTCAGACCAAAGTAGATTCACAGTTGAAAATTGTGGGCTAACCAGCAAGGATTTGTTTGTTTGTTTTTTTTTTTAATATCTTATACATAAAACATTTTGATTGATTACAAATCAAATTGACCAATTATTTTATGCGAGGAACTCACACATCTTGTAAGTTTGAACTTATAAAAGCTTAGATGAGGTGAATAATTTTAGTAAATTTTCCTGGGCAATTCTGTTCTAAAAGTACATATTTACCCTAAATTAAAGCCTGTTTTAGTAGTGTGCTAGGTATTAGTGAGGAATGTGGCATCTCTTTAGACCAGCAATATATACTCCATGTTAAGTAACTATTTTATGTTAAAATAGTTACCAATGTATTTAATAAAATATTCATTAATATTAAATATAAACCATAATACTTCGAAGCAGTTTTAATCTTGTAATGGATTGCTGGTTTTATCTTCCTTGCTACAAAACACTGAAGAATCTTCCAACACAATATTAAATGTAATTATATTCCACACAGGACATTTTTCTTAAATCTTGTTTTAAGGCTTGGGATGCAGACAGCACAATAACTTTCCACTAAGCATCTTGTTTTATATATATTTAATTTCAGACGTATGTCATTTTAATACAGTTTTATAAGGGTCATATCTAGGTCTTTCAGAATCCTTAGTGATCCCTTGATAAGTATCGGTAAGGAAAATGGGGTAGGGATTTTCATTTGTAATTCATATCTGTGCATTGATACCCTTCTTTCCTATTTACATGGAAGAGGCCTTTCTCTTTTGCTTCACTATTCATCTTTGGATTCCTTTTTCCTTTCCACATAAAACAACTTTATCCAGAATAAAATAAAAAGGGTCATTTCTATAATTACTGAGTGTATACTGTGTTTTAGACACTATGTGAAACACTTCTACATATATGACTAAATTAAATCTTCGCAATCACATTATATGGCAGACGTTTTTGTTTTATAAATGACAAAATGTATGCAATGAACTTAGGTATGTTATCCAAAATGGCACAGCTCTGAGAAATTATATTTCTAACCAGTTGAAGATCCAAATCGGGTCTCAAAAACAGCTCTGCTTCCAAACTCAACCACTACCTTACAATTCTGTCAAATTTGTGTCTTCAGTATCTCTACTGACACTTTCCTGCCAAAATGGAGTGAACATATTCAAGGCTTTCAGTGAAATCCTTCACCCCTTACAGACATTATCTATATCTATATCTATATATCTATATATATATAATGTTAATATATAACATTATATATAATGTTATATATATAATTATATATAATTCATTTTATATATATATATATATGTATGTATGTATATATATATATAAAATGAATTATCTTTGCCACTCATTTTCTAACTTTTAATATATCTTCTATCCATGGCAGTGTTCTTCATGAGTCAATAAAGACCTTCTTATTGTTAAAGATGTAGACATTTTAGTTGATCTTTATAGCATTTGTAAATCACTTCTTTCTCCACATTTAGGGTGGTAATAGGATTCTTTGTATTCTTACTTATTCTCTTTTCACAGCTTGCTGTGTCAATGTTTTGCAAATCCATCTTTCTGTACATACCAGCTCCCTGAGGACCCATTCTGCTTCCTATCTTCAGGACTTTATCCACATTTGAGATCTCAGCTACATAGTTCTTCTTATTCTCAGATATCCTCAGACGAGATGTCTCTGGCCGTGGCACACATGTACACAGTCCTGTAAAATTTCATAGATTACCTCAGGTCCAAGTCACAGCCCTAACACCCTCCAAACTGCATTATTTCTTCTGTCATGTGTATGTGAGTGGTAGCACTCTCAGTTGATACTTAAATTGGAATAGGACCTTAATTCCAGACTTCCTCATATCGCTATCCAGTTGATCTCTGAATTCCTACTGGTTCTTCCCAGCATTATAGATAACCATCCACTTGTTTCATTTTGACTGCCTTTGCCTTATAAAATCCTTCACTAGTTCCCATTGTTTCATATTTGTCCTTTATCCCTTTTCTTGAAAGTTCTGGTTTGGTCTGGTATAAGCTTCAATATTTTCCCAAAATGTCTCTCTACTGGTATTAGCATATCAGACCTGCCTTGTGATCTGGCAGTTCTCAGCCTCTAGTCATTCATCTCAACCACCCAGTCTCCTGTTGTTTGAAACTATTTGTAAGTAGCATAAAATGTGATTTTATCCACTTGGATTAAAAACATGCTGTTCTTGGGGCCGGGGATTTAGCTCAGTGGTTCCAGCACCTGTCATGCAAGTGGAAGGGCCCAGGTTCGATCCTCCGGTAACCACATACAATACTGGGTGTGGAGACTCGTGCCCAGCAGCAACCAGTACCACATACCACAGTGCCGGGCGTGGTGGCTCACACCTGTAATCCCAGCACTCGGGGAGGCAGAGGCGGGAGGATTGCTGTGATGTGAGTTTGAGGCTGAGCTCAGGGCCAGCCTGAACTACAAAGTGAGACTCTGTCTCAAAAAAAAAAAAAAAGTGCTGTTCTCAAAATATGTTAATGAGAGTTGAAGCAGCACATTAATTAGTTTGGCAGGTACTGGTGGCAGATGTCTGGCATGTGAAGGGTTTTCCCATCTTATGTTTAAATCTGACTTGCATTCAGGAAAGATGCTGAGAGTGGAGAAGTATGGACAGTGATTAACACCTACAGTGCCCTCTTGAGTTATGACTGGCCTGACATACAACATGGATTATGGCAGGAATTTTTGTTTTAACTTAATGACCACCAATGTCTTGAGCTAGGACCCGGATGCTGGCCACTTGTGCTTCCAGTTAGTCTCAGGTACAAACTTAAACATTAAGGAACTCTGGAGGGAACATGACAACATCCTTTCCTGTGTGGGCTTGGCTGAGAAGTCCTGGCCCGATGTCTCTCTAGGACCCTGAGGTCTGCCTGTATACAGGAGAGAGACTTTGAAGACTGTATCAAGGAGCCTGAGCCTTCACTTGACCAACAACTTCTAATCAGCCCTCATGAGCAGACTGAGTTTGTAAGTCAAGCAGCCACTGTACTAGATTGAACTAGCTTTTCAGGTCAGCAAGGTAATATGTTGGGGATTATAGGACTGTGGCCACAGGAGGAGGAAGGCTGTAGATACAGTGAGGAATCTTGTCTTGAAGGCTAAACTAGGGCCAGAATAACTGATAGCACTAAATCCCTCTTAAATGCAGTCAGGAACTTGCCTGCTGAGCTTTGCTAGAACATGAAATGATCTGTTATCCAGATGGAGATGCAAAACAAGGTAGGAAATGTGAAATCCAGTGGTAAAATAAGTAGCCACCAGTGAGCCATTGACATGTTGAGGATTTGATTCTTTGCTGTGTCAGCAGAGTTGGAAAGGTAGCAGCATGGCCGGCGTTGGTGAGGCAGAGCCATGCTGCAGAGCCTCTGTCCTCACACTGAGGCTGACCACTTCAGAAGCACTCGGGGCTATACTTATCATGCAGGACTCTTCCTGTTCTGTGCTGTCCAGTAACGAGCTCAAGACGAGGTAACTGCACTCTAAATGATCCAGAATTACACTAGAGGAACCATCCCCTCTCCCACTCCTGAATCTTTTAAGAAATGTATCACTGGCCTGTGCCTTTCCACTCCAAGGCCAGAAATGACCCAACTTCACAGAGACAGGACTTATCCTATTTCAATCCCAAGTCTCTAGTGTGGTTATCAGCCAGCTCCCAACATGAGATCTAAAACTCAGTTTTGCCAGGAGGCCCGAGGGATTCTTGAGACAACTTTCTGCACTTTTTGTCAGATGACTTCAGACAGGAAACGTTTTGTGTTCTGCTGCTTGAAGAATGTTAAGTCAGAATACCTACAGCTTGTCAGTGCGGTGCTCTGCGGGGTCTGGGTCCCAGACAGGAGGCAGATTTGCTAACTATGAAAGAGAGCGCTTTTGTTTATCCCAAGGGACAGCTTAAACTTCAGCTCTGGAAGACAGGAGCTGCGACATTAATTTGGGAAGCTCACTTTTTAGTACTGAAAAGCCATCAAGAGATGAGCACCTGGCGCTCTGGGGTGCTTGGAGATTCATACTTCATTTTAGAAGTGACTGCTGAACTGGGAGACTCCAGCCCAGGAGGGCCAGCCCAAGAGTGAGAATCGAAGCTCCTCCGGTTGCTAACAGAAGACATAGCTCAGCCGTGGGGACATCTGACTACGTTGTCATTTCAGTGGGAGAAAAACTACTTCAAGGAACTTGAAGGGTTAGTCATTGTACTTTGGGCCTAGTTCTAGACACTGGAAGAAGTCAAGACATGGCTACTCGGGAGGTACAACAGAAGAAATAAAAAGGAGACAGGGAAAGTTGTAACTTTAAAATTGTATTTTAAAAAACTGCTGCTTCAGACATTAACTTTCAGCAAGCTCATTAAGAACAACAAAAACAAATTATAAGGACATAATAAGTCTATAAAATCTAATTCTTTCTTCCAGGTTGGACATTGAAGCTACTTCGTTCTTTGTTTTCCTGGGTATATTTTGAAGATTAACTCTCAATTCAATAATGGGAATAAACACTTGTATGTAATAGTCAATGATTCCAGCTTCATCACTGTAGCTACTCCTCTAGTTAGAAAATATAATAATTATAGCTACTGCCTTCTTCAGGTAAAGTCTGCTGAGGGCTGTTTCCTGTTCTGAGTGTGAGGCTGGGCAGGGCTTCATAAACAGCACCTGCCTGTCCCTGTGCTGGCTCTCTGTTCTCTGAACGCTTCTAGTCCGTGAGTAACTTTCTCACACCTTACCCCAGACGTATTTGAGGTTTTTAAAAATTTTTTCTAGTATTAACTATACATGTGTTTAAATCTTTTATACCTTTAAAATAATTTAAAGTACTGGGGCTGGGAATTTAGCTCAGTGGTTCCAGTACCTGTCTTGCAATCCCAAGGGCCTGGGGTTCGATCCTCAGTAACCACATACAATACTGGGCATTGAAACCCACCAGCAATCAGTATCATGTACCACAGTGCCGGGCGTGGTGGCTCACACCTGTAATCCTAGCACTTGGGAGGCAGAAGCAGGAGGATTGCTGTGAGTTTCAGGCCAAGCTCAGGGCCAGCCTGAACTACAAAGGGAGACCCTGTCTCAAAAATAAATAAACAAATAAATAAATAAAATAATTTAAAGTACATTAAAGGAATCAAATCATACTGAAAATTCATAGTGACATTTAATAGTCTAATTTCAACACTTCACCTAAGTAATATCACCAAGAGAAAATTGATAATATTCGCTCTAGCAACTGACCCTATGTCTAAAACTAATGTGCTATTTTATAATTTATAATCTTGGTGTTTTACTTATCAATTTTAGATATTACTGATGACTTACTAAAAGAGATGAGGACTTATTTTATTTCACAGCTTCACGTTTCTCATTCTTCCAGTGGTTTTGCAAAATGCTGGTGCCTCTCTTGGTTTCTTTTTTATCTTTTTAATATAATCAGAACTCTAATTCTCATTTCCTCAATTGTGGACAGTATCACCTGCCTCCTAGGTGATACCTCGTGATAACGGTGCTCTACCATTTCCTCACCCCTACCTTCCCCTACTGCTTTCAGCTGGTCACTTCTGTCTCTGGTAACTATATTTGTATCTCTGCTAAATATATGGTTGATTTTACAAATACAGATTGATATTATTATGATTTTATGAATATGATGGATCGCATAACTAAAGAGGCTATGACTATTTTCCCGTTTCATATGATCCTCCCACCACCACCACCACCGAGTTTCTGACTGTCTTCCCCCACCCTAACACTTGAAATCCTCCTGATATTTCTTACATTTTTCTGGCTTAGGTCTAAGATGGCTTCCCAAAGTCCTCACTTACTCAGAGGTGCAGTTGTGGAAAGTGAGTGGATCATGGGAACCCTGCACTCATAAGTGAATTGGTCCGTTGATGATTTCATAGCTAAATGTGCTGTTAGGAGGTGAATCTGGCTTGAGGTGAGTTGGTGGGAACGAGACATGGGAAGGTGTATCTTCCTTTATGTTGATATTTAAAAATTAGACATTCTTACTTTGTGTAGGAATATAGTACTAGCCTCAGATTACCCGGGATGAAGGCTTCAGTGGTAAAATTTCACCCAAATCCATGGCCGCCTATGAACATCCTGAAATGACTATTGCCCACCCCCAAACCTTTTTAGCTGGTCTATCTAAATTGCTGCCCAGCTTACACAGAAATCCTTTGGAATCTAATGGAGTGTTCAGCTATTTAACTCTGGGATGGTGCTTGCCTTCTTCTTGGTTAATCATATTTGCTATAAAAGATTGAAAAATTCTTCCTGGGACCCAATAGGCTTTGGATAGTCAAAGAAAAGGGTCATTTAAATAATTTAATTGATTCCTCTGCATCCTTGGACAGTCACTGACCTTTCATTTTTTACTTTACATGTACAGGAATAGAAAATCCAAGAAGTAGTAAATGTCATATTTATATTTAGTTATTCACAAGAGAGATAGAAAATAAAGAAATCAATGTTCTCTCATTTTATAAGTTTAGAAATAGTTATTCTGTTTGAATACAGTCTGTAGAGAATTGCATTGCTGTAACTAGTGGGTTTTCCCCATTACACAGAAAATGTTTATAACTAGCAAAGAGTTTATCACTAGCCATGATGTGAAAAGGAAAACTGAATCTGATTAGTATAAACGCTTTTAAATCTTAATCTTAACATACCTAAAATTGTAGAAAAGACAAAGAAAAATTTAAAGCAACTAAATTTTTTAAAAGGAAAGATCATTTTAGAAGAAACAAAATATATGTTGACAGCTCTGATTCCACAGTGACAGAAAACTCACAATACGATAGAATTAAATAATATACTGTAACAAAACAATGATCATAAAGACGCCTATGGCTAACAAAATTATTCTTCAGAAATAAAAACGCTGTTAGTCAAAAACTGGGAGAATCTGATAGTAGCAGTCCTTCAGGAGGGAAATAAATGTGTTCTTTGGGCAGATATCAATTTGAACATTAGCTAGGCAGTCAGAAAAGAATACCAAAGCAAGTCATAAATAAATGGCTAATCTAAATGAAACACTTACAAATAAGGTTTTTGAGTTTAGTCTCATACATATTCTGGGCAGGACATAAAATGGTACTCACTTATAATTATAAGGCTTTTGAAAGATCCTTTTCTCAAAACAAAATGTGTTGCATTTCAAAGTTTGTAATGTTATAATTATTTCATTAGATGCTAAGTAACAAAAAACACATCAAGAATTAAAATAACATACAGTAGCATATTAGTTATATTTTCCTACAGTTAGTTTAAAATATTAATTTGTTGTTTCTAGAATATAACATTGCATAGCTTTCAGACTAACAGAAGAGCAATAATGAAATACAGAAAAACAGTTACTCCACAAAAAAGCAAGAAAAGAAAGAAAACCCCAACACTGAGCAGGCAGGATAAATAGGAAGCAGAGCAAGAAGGTGAATTTAAACACATATTCACGCCTTGAAGATTTTTGAAGGCAGCACAGGATGTGGGGTAGCTAAAGTGTGACAGATTTTGTCAGTCTGATTTGCTTTGTCCTAACACGTCCTCTTTAAGAAGTTCCCAAGATGGAAGTTGGAAAACATTCTGCATCTGCATCCCTCGCGTCTCTTAATCCTCTCGATGAACATTCAAGGTAGTGTTGTGTCCCTGGCTTACAAGTGATCCTTGCCTCAGAGCGGTCAAGGACAGGATCCAAAGCAGGCCTCCCTCACCCCTACCCAGTGTAACAATTATGCACTTAGTGATGTTCAGTTTAGTCACATTATTCAAATGTAAGAAGTAAGATATTTTGTCAGAAACCCACCTTATTTGGAAAAGTAAAATTCTCTAGGTTTCTCAAGTTATAAAAATAGATTTTAAAAACAAATATACTCAACCTATATCATGTACACAGCTATTCATGTCCAAATCAAGCACTAATGGAGGTTCTACTGCACCTAATTTTTTTTCCGTGTGGAGTCCACACTGCATATACGTTTCAGGTGGTATGTAGGTTTCCATTTAATTCTGTTCAAGACATGGATTCATTTCTTGTTAAAAGTAAAGTTTGCTTTCCTGAAATGATTTATAGTGGAAGGCAATGTAATTACATTAGAAGACATTTTAATTTTCAGATTCATTTCCAGTTAAGATTTCTGCAAAATAAAATCAGATTTTTGCTAAAGAACATCAAACCTGCTAATCAATTTTTATTTAATGAATTCCCAGGAAGAAACTAGTGTTGGCTGATTCCTCACATAGAATGCTTATCTTCCAACCATATTGCTTTTAAAAAGTGCTCATCTATTTTTATGCTCTTTCAAAAATGAGGATTGCATTATTTACTTACAAATGAGAATTCTGCTGCCTACCTTATAAAAAAAAGATGACTTTGGTTGTTGTTTTTCCTTCTGGTCATTTATTTCCAGGTATCTTCATTTTCATTTCCTTTACATTTTTACTGCCTAACTCTTAATGCCTTCTTAACTGTATTTTAATATCATATGGTATAATGCTGATGTGACCATAGTTAGTCCCTAGTCCATTATAAGAAGGCAGGTTGGAGAAAGAAGAATCACTAGGAAAGACAAATGGATGACATATTGATTCTTACACTGTGCTTCTAATGGAAAGGCCCATGCAGGAGATGAAAAGTTACCAGAAAACATGAACCACCTCATTAACTTTATGCCCAAGTTCTATCAGCAATTGATTTTTAATGCCTATGTTCATCATTTATGAGCGCTTCTCATTCTTTACATACATTTTCAATTGGGATTTGTAAAATGAACTACTTACATCATGGTGCTCACTACATCATCTGTTAAAAGCATCTTTTATTTTATTTTATTTTATTTTATTTTATTTTTTGAGATAAGGACTCGTTTTGTAGTTCAGGCTGGCCTTGAGCTCACTGTGTAACCCAGGCAAACCTCGAACTCACAACAATCCTCCTGCCTCTGCCTCTCGAGTGCTGGGATTACGGGAGTAAGTCACCATGCCCAGCAATGTGGAATGTGGTACTGATTGCTGGTGGGTGTGAGTCTCCATGCCCAGCATTGTTGTATGTGGTTTCCAGGTATTGAACCTGGGTCCTTGCACTTGCGAGGCAGGTGCCAGAACCACTGAGCTAGATCCCCGGTCCTGTTAAGGGCATTTTAGAGAGTAATTCACAAAGGAGAAGGAGAAAGCTAATGAGCCAGTGCTGTTTTGTGATGCAAATTACTATTTATCTAATGTCAAATATGGCAGCTATAATTACCACTTTATTTGAAGTGACCTAAAAATTGCCAACATATTATGAAGTATACTTTTGGAAGCAAGATAATATTGCTTTCCTTTATTATATTTTCATGATACCTTTCAGATCAGGTTCCTACCAGTATACAGATAGGCCATCTGCATCACAGTATACTTAGTATTGATAGAAACATAGGTTTGGAAGTCACTGCATGTCAGAACAAAGCAGATTAAAGAGAGCCAAGCACATTAGTTTCCAGACTGAGTTCTAGAAATGATGATTCTGTAGACAATAAGTAACCTACTGACCATTTATAAAGTTGCATGAAATAACTCATTTTAATAAAATGTCATTAAAACATCAATTATTGTATAGAAAAATGTTTTAAAACAGTGTGTTTATAAGTCTGCTTATAATTAGTGGAGCAAATGGTTAAAGCTGACTTTGTCCTTACTGGAACTATGTTTGATAATAAATTGACCAGTTTTGGAAATCGCTGTAATCCCAGGTACACAGACGCCAGAGGCAGGGGCCTGGGAGATCTTCTTAAAGAGAGAAGAACCTGGTGAAAATCCAATGATTGAACAATTTAGTGGGATCTTGTCTCAAAATAAAGCTGAAAAGAGTAAGGGAAATATCTCAATGCTAAAGTGCTTGTTAGCATGCACAAGACCTGGGTTCAGTCCCCATACAGCAAGCAAGCGAGTGAAATGACACAAGTTGGGTTAATTCAAAGATAATTTTAAATTTTCCTGGCAGAAGAGGGTTAATGTGTACTAAGAAATTTGTATTGTAAGCACCTGACATATGTTAAACTCATGTAATCCTCTGAATAATCCTGTGAAAGAGGTACTATTATTATTATTTTTGATATAAAAAATAAAAGCGAGAGGTGAAATGAAGTAAAAATAATTCACCCAATATCATTCAGTAGTCAAGGGAGGGATTCACCTTGAATGATCTGCCAATGAACCCTGAGTCTAACTGCTACCTACCCTGTATCTCTTGAAGTAAGTGTTCTAATTGAGTGTAAAATATTTTCTTTCATTAAAGGAACAGAAGACTGTTTTCAGGAACTCTACTTCATGATGGAAGCCTTAGAATATTTACAAATAAGCTCACCATTATTTGGATGATTGAGATTCCATTGGGTTCTTCAGTCTCTGACGTGCACATTCATGAGGCACCTGGAGACTTACAACCCCAGACATGTACATTCCTGCTCAGCGCTTTGTGTTATCTCACTTAATCCTCACAGCACCTCTAGGGAGTTCATTTCATTATCTCCTTTTATGTTAACACGTGCTGTAGTTTGGATGTTAATGGTCTCCAGAGACTTATGTATTCAAACTTGAGCCCCTGCTTGGTGCTGTTAGGAGGTGGCAGAACCTTTATGAGGTGGAGCCTCAGGGGAGGTCTTTTGGTCATTGCTAGTAGGTAGTCGGAGACTGGGAGACCCCGATCTCCTTCTCTTTCTTTCTCCTTCACACCTATGAAGTGAGTGGTTTTTCCTCCACACTTTCGCTGTGATACTTTATCTCTGTTCTCCTACAAGAAGTCTGGAAGCCATGGGACTATGTGATCAAGGACTCAAATCTCTAAAACTGTATCCAAAATAAGTTTATTCTCTTTATATATAAGTTAATTATCTCAGTTATTTGTTATGGCGACAGAAAGCTGATGAACACAGAAACTTCTCTGAAATGAAAGCAAGGATCCACAAATGCTAATTCTGAATTCTAAGGGTCTAACATTTTCCATATACCTTTAATTGATTTGCTTATAAAACTTTCTTTAAAGTTTTGAGACTTCAGATAGCAACAAAAAGTTACTTTGATAGTCTGTTCCATATGTGAGTTTTCCTGAAACAGATAAGTGAAATAAATAGGACAGATGTGTAAATACCAGGTCTTTTCTCAAAATGAAAAGCTGAAAGTATAAATGAATGGCAAAATGTATGACAAGTAATGTGAAATAGGGATAAAACTTACAAAAGAAAAAGGGAAAGGGTGGGTAGGGCAAAGTAAAGGGAAAGAAAAAATTTGATGGTTACAAAAGGAAACAAAGCTTATGTATATAGGGGGTGGGGCCTTGTAGGGTGGGCAAGGAAATGGGGAAAAAATGAGAACTAAGTCATGTTATGTAGTGGTACAAATTCTCAATATCAAATGTGGTCATGATGTGTATAAAAATGTACCAATAAAATCAGTTTTAAAAATAAAATTCAATTAACTCAATTTAAATATTACAAAAGGTTTGAACAGAAGTTTCACTAAGGAACATATGACTTTATATCTGACAGGAGGTTGATGTCCAGAATGTATAAGGAACTCAAAAACCTCAGTGGCAAAAGCTCTAGAAACACCTGAGCAAAACAGATTAATTAATTGATTTTAAAATGGAGAAAATTAAATGATTGATTTTAAAGTGAGGAGAGATCCAAATACACAGTTTTCAAAGAAAGATAAGACAAATAGATGATAGAGGCATGAGAAAATGTTCAGTGTCAGTAATCATCAAGGAAATGCAAGACAAAACTGAAATGATTTATGACCTCCGTTCTGTTAGAATTGCTGCTGTGAAAGGCAAAGATAGCTGAACGTGATATAGACACAAGGGACACTCATATCCTGTTAGCGCCTGTGTACATGAGCACAGCCATCATGGAAGATAGTGTGCAGGTCCACCATGCAAGATGAACATAGAACCACATTATGACCCAGCATCCTACTCATAGGTATTTACCCAAAAGAGATGAAGTAAGCCTGTTGAAGAGCCACCTGCACTCTCGTGTATATGCAGAACACTAGTTCTAATAGCCAAGAGATGAAAATATGGTCTCTCACTGGATAAACAGATAAAAGGTGGGTACTATGAAGGACAAATATTTTCCAGCCATAATGAGAGTGAAATCCTGCCATTTGTGACAACATAGGTGGAACTGGAAATCATGATGTTGAGTGAAACAACCAGGCACAGAAAGAGAAATACTGCTAGATCCCACTCTTGTGTAGAATCCAAGTATGGGGATTTCATGAAAGTTGAGAGTAGAATGGTAGTAATGAGTCTGGGGAGAGCTGGGGGAAGACAACTGGAAAAGGGTGATTAGTGCTAAGATGCAGTTAGATGCAAAGAGTTCTGGAGTTCTGTTCACAGAAGGGTGACTATTTTCTTAGATAATAATAATGTATTGTCTACTTCAAAAAATTAGAAGAAAGGATTTTGAAAATTTTTACCATAAAGTGATGATAAATGCTTGAGGAAACAGATGTTTTTAACCTGATTTAAATATGCAATGAATACATGTAGTGAAACATCATATGATATACCATAAGTTTGGGCAATTTTTATGTGTTAGCTAAAAATTTGAGAAGGTAAAAGACAAAACAGAACCATAGGAATAGCTAATTAGCAGATGAAGAGATGCTCAACATAATTAGTCAGAGAAATGCAAGTCAGAACCACAGATAGTTATAAGGATGCAGCTCTGCAGGTTACTTAGCAAGTGTAAGGCCCAGAGTTCAGTTGCCACCACTGCAAATACAAATAAATTAATAAATAAAAATCAAGAAGACACAGTGAAATGCTAATCCATGTCCATCTGAGTGGGGGAGAAGGGAAAGACTGATCATCCCAAATCTTAGGAAATGTGTGAAAAAAAATCTGTGAACCCTCATGTGTGGTTGATGGGAATATAAAATGTTACACTTAGAAAATATTTTGGCAGTTACTCCAAAGTTAAACTTCACCTTATTTTTGATAAATTATTATATTACCAGAGTCAAATTACAATTAACTAGCAATTTCACTCTTAGGGATCTACCTAGTTAAATGAAAGCATGTGTCCATCTGAAGTTTTCATATCAATATCTACAGTAACATTATTCATAGTAGCACTGTGCCCTCAGTGTCTCCTCAAGTGGAAAGAGTCCAAATGTCTATCTTCTCATGAATAGGTTAATAGTGAGGTGCAATATGCTCATCACAACAAGAATCTGTGTGGTGCCTTTTTATAACAATACCCCTTTCCCTTTTCACTTTCCTTCCACTCCTTATCCTCCTACTGCTTTCCATTATTGCACTTTTGTGATTGCAGGAATGTTATAGAGTCATACAGATCGTATCCAATTTTTCAAGACTTTGTTTGTTTTGTTTGTTTGTTTGTTTTTGAGACAGGGTTTTGCTTTTTTGTAGTTCAGGCTGGCCCTGAGCTCAGCCTTGAACTCAGAGCAATCCTCCTGCCTCTGCTTTCCAAGTGCTGGGATTACAGGCATGAGCCACCACACCCCGCACTGTGGTATGTGGTTCTGATTGCTGTTGAGTGTGAGTCTCCACACCCAGCACTGTTGCATGTGGTTACAAGGCATAGAACTCGGATCCTTGCACTTGCAAGACAGGCGCCGGAACCACTAAGCTAAATCCCCAGCCCATTTTCAAGACTTATTAAAATTCAGTATGACCTTCTGGAATTTCATCTACCTCTTTCTGTGCATTGATAGTCCAATGATATCCAAATTGTCATGTTTTATCATGGAGTAGTATTCTGTGTTATACACAGGATATACCTCAGTTTGCCTAATCATATACCCATGGAAATATTTAGGTTGTTTCCAGTTTTAAGCTATTATGAATAAAGTTATTCTGCACATTTGTATACATTATGTGAGGAAAAGTTGTCACTTTTCTTAGATAAATGTTCAAGAATGAATTATTGGGGCCCTCAGGAGTTGCAAGTCTGGTTTTTAAACTGTAAAACTATGTTTAAATGCTTTAAATTTTTAATTTTGAAAATTAATTTTTTAATTTTTTAAAATTAATTTTTAATTATTAACACTAACCAGAAAAGATAAAGAACAACCATCCTTATTCAACTATTATAGGAATAGGAACTATCCAGTCTCCTTTATTGTACCATAATTAATGAGAAAATATCACAGAGCATTATTATCAATGTTCCTCTGAAAATAAGCAATTTACTAAATAAAATTAACTTAAAATTTCATGAACAATTTTAATTTGATTAATGATGGTGACCAACAATCTTCCCATTCTGAATTAATGTATTATTTGGCATTCAGAAAACACTGCATAGTTTACTCAACATTTTAGTGATTAAAATACAGTAAATATATCCTCTAAGAGAAAAATTCTTTACTTGGCTTATTTTTTATTGATGAACAAGTCCTCATAAATAAGTCGATGTTTTCTCTGCCCATATAAAATAAAGTGACTTGTAAGTTTGAAAATAAAAAAATTTCAGAAGACTTTTGAATAATTTAGAAGGTTCTAAACATTTGTGGCATGATATTCCCATCATGAAATCATTATTGCTGAGCAAATAGTTCTGGGCCAGTAACTCTCTTGAAATGTAAAATTAAATGAAATTATGTGCAAAAAACATTCAGAGTCTGCCTTTACTTGGCCATTCCCACCCTGAAAGCTTCTTAGTTCTTCAGACATGCACGCGCTCTGAACCAGGTTTTACAGCCATCGTGGGGAATCGCTTGCTCACAGTCCATTTAGGATTTTCTTTCTCTTTCACCAGCAGATTGAATGTATGCTTGATAGGATTTGGATATTGTTTAAGTTTGTTCCTCAAAGATCTCTGAGTTGGAGGCTTGAGCCTCACTGTGGTGTTCAGGACCTTTAAGTTGTAACCTATCAAGAAGTCCGTGGGTCATTGGCCATACGCCTATCGAAGGTATGGTAAGCACAGTCTTTTCTGGCTCCCTGTTTGGGTATGTGGTCTCCCTCACTTTGGACTCTACAAATGTCTAGGCCATGCTATTTGCACTTTCAGTAGTTAAATCCAATCCAAATAAATATTTCCTTTTCTTTTTAAAGTTTTTCTTCTATTTGATATTTCATTATAGTACCAAAAAATTGCCATATACAACTTGTTCCAGTTCAACATTTTATACTATTTTTCTATGGAATGGTACTCAATCACTTCTGAATATTTGACTTTAAGAAGATTATAGCTCCAAAGACATTTGATATTGAACAGGATTCTAAAAACCTTACTTGAAGTAGCTGTGAGGGTTTCTGGTACTTTTTATACACACTAAGGCCATTTTTCATCTCATTGGCCTTTTCTTCTTTAAATTTTTTAGCTACACCTTTGTTCCTATCACTCTTATATATCATTAATATTCAAATTTCTGTGCTTCATTTGTATTTATTCACTATCATCATATGGACAATAAAATGTGTTTTAAACTTTTTCCTAATTAGCCCGTGAGTACTTCTTCCTTTCTTGTAATTACACACCTAATGAGAAATTTTAATTTATTAGTGTAGTACTAAAGGAGTAGAAGGAGATGTAGTCCTTTAAAGTATTCAACTAATATAATACATATTCATTAAATGCCTACTATTTTCACTGTGATAATTCTGGAGAAACTAGGTAAAAGATGGATATAATTTCTGCCCTTTTGGTGAGGACAGACATTCAGAAGATAGGTAACGATCACATTAGAAACCAGAAGAATACACAAACACACACGTTAGGAATATATACAAACAAGACTCCATCTCATCTAGCAAGAACTGCAGGCTGACAAAATCAGGTTTGAGCTGAGATCTCAAAATGATTTGGAACTGTCGGGGGGCAGAAGTGTCACTAGTGTAAGAAGGATTTAGGTACAGGGGAGAGCCCACTCTGTGTCACTGTGAGGAGCTCAGAGTGAGGAAGAAGAGTCGGGAGTAGGCAGGAGCCACATCATGTCCAGACTAGTTGGCTCTAAATTTAATTTGAGTTGCCTTTGCAGAATTTTAAAGCAGGGTACTGTCATAATCGCAACTGTACCTTAAAAAGATCACTAGTGGAAAAGGAAATGAATTCTTCATTCTGGCTGAAATTGAAGGAGAACAAGAAGGAAAGCCAATTGGGAGCTTTTCAGAGAGGTTCAAGGGATAAGTGATGTGTTTATTAAATTACTATGTTGACACCAAAGAGCGAGAAAATGCTTTACGAGTAAAGCCAAGGCTTTGTGTGATTTCTAGCTGGAACAACTGTGTGGGTGGGGCAGGGTTAGGGTGTACATCTTCCGTGTGGGATGTCTGAGATTGAGTCTGAAATGTGATTTCTACTGGGACAAAATATTGCTTATGCTGTTCCCTAGACCAAGATATTCCCTAGCTGTAACCCGACAGCTCTGGAGACATCTGAGTAGAGAAACTGAGTAGGTAGTGAGGTAGCATGGATTTGCCATTCAGAAGAATGCTGTGGACTCAAATTAAAAAGCGAATTCCAGTTGTCTACAGGTATCAGAAGCCAGGACACTGATGAGCTTCCCAAGGCAGCAAGAAAAGCTTCAAGTGGGGATGGATGAGTTCCAGGACAAGGGCCTGGGTTATTCACCGGAAACTCAGTGTGAGGTCAAAATGAGGTGGTCAAAGCCCTGACTTTTCTTCCTCATACAAGATGCAGCTGGGCCTAGCTGTCCATGCTCTGAGTGACCCTGATCACAAGTGTACGGTTCCCAGTGACTCCACTGCTGTGCTCCATTCAGGTA
This sequence comes from Petromus typicus, assembly GCA_004026965.1. Lineage (NCBI taxonomy): Eukaryota > Metazoa > Chordata > Mammalia > Rodentia > Petromuridae > Petromus > Petromus typicus. The sequence goes on along the minus strand of PVIR01001809.1, from coordinate 86,658 downwards.
TACCTTAGGAACGGTAAGCCAGACATCCCTGTGTTGTCATTCCTTGCTCCCTGCTCTTTCACAGGAATGAATAAGATGGGCGGACATTAGGAAAATGCAAATTCATCTAAAATGCAACATGGTTGCTCAAATATCAATGGGGGATGAAGAATTAACGCTCTACCTTTCTTTTTCTCAGGATTGAAGTCGGAAAAGCAGTATACATTTCACTGGGGAAGGCTAGGTAAAGCTTCATGTGTTCTGTACAGCTGAGCTCCTCCCCTACCTATGCTTCCTTCTGGTCTTGCTGGAAGACGTCCTTTCTCCTACTCTTTACTTATATTAATGCACCCAGAATGGAAAGAGATTTGTCAATCTCCTGCGTAAAATTTGCCTACCAGTGAATTTAGTTTATTATGAAAAAAAGCAAAACATTGCCTCCATAGATTTTATATTATTCTTTATACATAAACCTGAGAGTTACCAGCATCCTTGATACTTACTGACCTAGAACTGGTACATTTCACACTTATTTTCTCCTTAGTAAAATAAGATATTTTCACAGAAGTCAATTGCTAAAGATGAAAATGTGCTAATGAAACCAAATTACCTCTCTTGAGTAGGAATTAAGTCCAAATGTAAGTTGTTTATTCTATCCACGTCTCAATTTCATTTTCTAGGAAAATGTGCTTATTAGAAACTGCACAAAGTGACCATTATAAATTGTCACTCAGTTGCAGAAACCATAAGACATTGAGTTTATTTCTTGAGTAACATTTAAAAAATAAATTCCACAGAACCTTATACTTTGTGTCTACAATAATTAAAAATGATTTCTACCACCATCAAGCAAAAATCCTCTATTTTCAATAAATAGAGAGATTAAAGATGCATTTTGCTTAAGATTCTCTTGAGAGTACATGACACCCGTAAATAATTAATGAAGTTCATTGAAGAACTACAACTATTATCTCATAATTATCTGATAAATGATCTATACCATCAGTTGAATTGATTTTGATTTTATCTAAATACTATTAACTTACTAATTAGCATGACTTAAAAACTTAAGTCAGTGCAAGCATTGTTAGCCAGTGAAAAGCAAAGAGCTCACTCTAAAATGGGAATCACGATGCCTGCTTCATAAGATTACTGGGAGAATTAAATGAATTAGCATTTGGAGAACATTCCGAACCGTCTCAGACACATGGCAACATGCAGGGCTTTAGGCTGCAACTGCTGCTGCTGCTGCTGCCCTCCTTCTTCGGCTCAGTTCCTGTTCTGGGCCCTAGAGACCATCATCCGGGTGACGATCACCGCTACGTTGGAATTACGGTCATTTTTAGAAACATACATTACACTGTGTACTGCACAAGAACTTTATGTAGAAGCAAATAATTTCTAAGATCCCAGAAAAGCGACAATTCAGAAGAACTCTTTAAGTACTTAATTGCTTCTTCGGAAACATCAAAGATGCCCGCAAGGAAGGAAATTTCTCTTCCGTAGCCATATTCACAAAGCAGCTGCTCCCGCGTGCTCTGTGCTGCTGGGGAATTGGTTTCAGCCTGGGTCGGAGGGAGTACGCTGCTCTTTCCGTGATCAGCCCTTCTCACCTTCCCGGAACAGTTACATGCTGCTTTCTGATTTCCCAGCAGTAGAACAGCTTGTGCTGACTCAAAAGGGTCCTCTTGACCCACAGGCGCTGCTCCGTCCTGGTCCTTCTCGGTGATTTTCGGGGTGTCAGCTGGGGCTGGCCAGCAGACGGTGTCTTGGCCCTGTTCTCATCCCTCCTTCATTCTATGCTGCACTACAGACCCTTTTTTGCATGCCGGAGCCCTGTTTCTCTGCCAGGCTCCTGTATTGCTGGTATAACAGACAGTTAAGAAAATTGCTATGGATTTACAGCTTTCCCCATCTTTGGGAAAAGTCAAGAGTCCTGGACTCTTCTTTCCTCCTGTTCTCTAGCTTCCTCCTCTGCTTGCATATCTGGTATAAAACCTCGAGGTTGATGAATATGGCAGTGGATAGCTATAAATCATTGGAAACTACGTCCCCTCACATGCACATACACATCACAACCTTCAGTAAAAGGCTGGTTCAGTTTAGTTCTGGGGGCTTGTGATGAGTTTAGGAGGGACTCCCGCCCAATCAGTGTAGACTGCCCCATCTATTGAACTTTGGTTTGCTAGAACAATCAAAAAATAGAAATCAAGTTTATATGACAATTCAACATGTACACCAAGGGGAACACGTAAGAGTGAAGCACATCAGACATATTCTCCACCTCAATGCAGACTCAGACCAGCCACAGGCCCATTTCCCTGGGGAGCCCTATGGTTTCCAAGGGGATGACCCAAACCTTATCATTTGCGCTTTGAACACAAGACAACTATGGCCCTGGAGTAAATCGCATGAAGGAAATGGAGGACGTTTTCCCTCTCATTGCCCTGTAAGCACAGATATTGAGAACCCACTCTAGTGCAGAAGATCCACTACTAATTTTCCAAAGTACAACAACCAGTGCAGTGTTTGGCAATAACAATGAATGAGCTCCTGACATACATGAGACGATGTGACTCGCAGAATAATTATGCTGTGTGGATGTACAAGCAGGGCAAAGTATGTATATTGATTGCAGGATTCCATCCATCTAAAAACCTTTGAAATTCAAACTAATTCATACTAATAGAAAACAACAGTGTTTTCAAAAGGATAAGGAGTGGCCTTGGAGAAGGAAACACTGGAGTATGTTACAAAAAAGCATGAGGAAACTCCTAGAGGTGGTGGATGTGTGCATTGTCTTGACCTCGATGCTGGTGTCACCAATGTTCATATGAAAAACTCATCGCACATCTTATATGTGTTTTTAAAGACTAGTTATATCTCAATAAAGCTATTTAAAAAGAATATATTCACTTCAGACTACCAATATGGTACATGACACTATGGCTCTTTTAGAGCTCTCAGTGATAACAACGAGTCTGCCGTGGCACTTCTGCTATAGGCTTGCAGCCAGCATGAGAATATGAGAATAATGTTTCCTAATATTTAATCAACTCTACTTTCCTAGGCTAAGTCTCACCTGGTAAAGATTTATTGTTTTCTTAAATAAGTATTAGGTACATTGGTTAACACTTTATTATTTTTGTATTTAGGTCTTTTTAAACTTCCATTCCTTTAAATACTTACATTAAATTCAGAAAAATTCCATTATATGAATTATACATAGTTTAAATTTTTTGTTGCATTTGCTGGCCTCTGGTCATCACGGTGTGTGTGTGTGTGTGTGTGTGTGTGTGTGTGTGTGTGTGTGTGTGTGTGTGGAAATTTTTCTCTGGAGATTATCTGTCTTTCAATCTAATGTATGAGAATTCTGAGGCCTTTAAAAAGGAATATTTCCCCAGCATTTCTATTTGTTTATGTCAGGCATCACAAAGTTCCACCAACCTAAGACCAATTTATTTCTTAAGTTTGGAATTTTCATGTCTCACTTCAAACTCCAACATCACAAGAGGGTAAATAAAATTTAAAATGTCCACAGGATTCACATATTGTCATTTTTATCACTGGTGATTTTCACCACACATTATGAGATAGACAGATTTTCTCTTAGCTGCCACTTTGTCATTCTTTTTTGTGCTACCAAGGATTGAACTCAGGCCCTTGTGCTTCCAAGGCAAGCATGGTACCACTGCAGCTAAATCCCTAGCCTTGTCAAAATTATTTTACACATTATTTTGTTGAGGTCATAGCTCATTTCGGGCTCCTGACTTTTTATTTGTATCTCAGACTTTATTTCTTTATGTTGCATAGGCACCAGAAGCAATCTTTCATTTCCTTGGTAATTATAAACCACCAAACAGAAGATACCAGGTGTCAGCACAGGGCCAGGGATAGTCTAATCTTCTAAATTCATTTCAGCCCTGATTTCAGCTCACAAGTTTTTCTTTTAGCTGTTGGAAATTTTCCTTATTTTCTTACAAGTTCAGTCACTTTTTGCAGTATATTTGTTCTTCAGGCTGTATGTGTAGTTCAATAACATCTGATTCATAGCAGTGTTGGATATGGATCCTTGTTTTTGGATATGAGATATTTCTCTTAATTCAACTGAACCCCTAATCTGGTCAAAAGGCAATCAACTGATGAATAAAAGACTCATGCATATTTCTTAGGCTATGCTCTTGGGCTTTGTAAGACCTAAGGGCACTTAAAAATTTATGTATAATCTTTTCAAGATGTTATGGGTTGTCGATTGTGCTCTGGACAGCACATCAAACAGCAATGATGGTCTGGGCTATTACTAATCATAAGAGGCCAGACATGATGATGCATGCCTATAATCCCAGCAGTCAGAAAACTATAGGAGGAGCCTCAAGTTAGAGGCCAGCTCAACTGCATAGTGAGTTCAAGGTCAGCCTGAATTCATAATGGGTTTCTTGTCAAACAAACCAACAATCAAACAAAACAAAACAACTAAGAGTGAGAGAAGTGAATTTCTTAGGTCTGTCGTCCTTCTCAGGGACTCCAAGGAAAGACTTCTTGCCTCTATAACCAATAGTCATTTGGATTTGTCATTACCTCTGTCACTCAGGGCCCATAATCACTATACTGCTGAAACAATGAATTTTCTCTCAGAAATCCAACTGAAATATAGCTGGCTTTCTCAGGAGACCATAGCCTTCGTGTTAGCACCAATATTACTTCAGTGAAACCTGCAAAAGCTCTCTATAAGGTTGAATCAGATCAAGTCAAGCAAAATAGTTCTAATCTATGAGCATAACTAGTACATATTATATAAGGAATGACCCAATGTGTTCATACATCAATCAAGGTTGTTATTTTCCCTCACTGCTAGAAAACTTGAACCAAAAAGATGACCAAGACTAGCCCTGGTGCTGAGGCTGGTTACCAGAAAGGTGGGGGGGGGGTGTCTTAGTTAATTTTCTCACTGCTAGGACCAAATACCTAACATTAGCAAATTAAAGGAAGAAAAGTACATGGTAGCTCACAGTTTATAGAAATTTCAGCCCCTAGTCATCTGGCTCCACTCAGGGAAGCTTAGCAGAGAGGAATGGCAGGGGAGAAACAGTCCATAGCAGGGTAAGCAGGAAGGAAGCAGCATGCCTCCCTTTCCTTTTCATTGCATCCCAGTTACAAGTCTCTTGGACACAGCCACTCACATCCTAGTGGGCTTTTCCATTATCCACACCTAGAACCATGCTAAACCAATCAGTAGACTAATTTAGTTATGAAGCAACTTTAATCCATATTTACACACCCTAGATTCAGCCACCCTTGAAAAGCAGCGCCAATGAGCTCACAAGACATTGAGGGACAATAAAACTCATAACAAAGAGCTATACTCATTCTCATTTTCAAGTCTTGATTTTTTAAAAGCTACTTCTAGTTGTCTTTTCTGTGTGCTTTTAGGCTAATCTAGCTAGAAGTGGGTCATTGCTACAAGGGAAAAAAAAAATGATTGAAAATAAATGGTGAGCATTCAGTGTGCTGCCACTAGTTATGCTACGCCCGACCTTCTGTGGGTTGACCTAATGGTTCTAGTGGTTCTCAGCTTACTTTATGCAATGAAAAGTCACAAGAAGTCTTGTTAAGATGTTTTAAAATGCCCTGGTTTCAGTCAAAAACTAGTGAGTAAGAAAATGAGCATGGAACCCAGAAAGTACCAAATTCCTCCGATGATAATACACGTGGTAAGAGCATACAGTCCTAGATCCTGGCTTCTTTTGACTAAACATACCCTCTGGCACTTGGCCTCCTCATATTTTCTTACCCCAATTACCTGACAATAGTATAAATGTGTTCAAAATGAGGGGAAAATAACTTGAAGGGGATTAATGGCAATGTGTCTTCTACTGTAATACATTTTTAAAATAAAAATATTTGCCATGTAGTTTGATCACCCTGTAGAGCACTACATAGTTTGTAGTTTTCTGACTTATCTTCTTATGTACATTCTCACTTTCAACCTTCTCAAAGTGTCTTTCAAGCCTATGTCTCACTTCTTTGTAAGTACAGTAAGAGCCAACAATGATAGAAAACTTACTTTATGTTAGATGTGGCAATAACTACTTCATGAACAGTACTTGAATGAATTGTCAGAAGCTCTCTGGGGAGAGTCTTCTGAGTTCCCTTGCTTTATCAGTAAAGAGAGCAAGGTACTAATAATCGGCCACAATTTACTTATGTCATACTGCCATGACTACATAAGAAAATGGCAGAGGACTGAAGAGGCCATTTGCTTAAGTTCACAGATAGCTAGATTTAGAGGCAAAAACCAGAATTCAAGTCTTCTGATTCACTACCAAGGATTTTAGAATAATTTCTAGGATTTGTGAACAAACTCAGAAATCACTTTCAACTATTTGCTGAGAAGAAGGCCTTGCTGTGGGTTGAGGACTGTGCAGTTACTCAAGCTTCAAACTCTTGTGTGGTCCTGTGTCTTTATCTGCATCCTGGGACAGCAAGCTGACTAGAGATAAGTCTTTACAGTTCGGAGACTGTCCAGCATGACAGGAAAGATGGTCTGGAGAAAGGGTCACACAATGTGGATGTGGAGCTGTTAATCCAAAGATGTCACGGTGGAAAGAAACCACCCAGGGGCATCTGAGGGAATTATAGTGAGGAGGGAGCATTTGGAGAGATGTCACCTACAAGTAAAGGTTTGATCTGACTAATAATCTGGAATTTGTGATAATTCTGGGGAGCACTGAGCTGAAGCTGCACATTGCAGCCTAACAAGCAGCAATTGCTATCCTGTACATGAATGACACGATTGAAGAAAGAATGCTCAAGCCACTGGAGGTAACAAAGGCTTCTAACTCTTTAACTATAGTACGTCAGAACTTGTAGAGTGCTTTCTGTGGAATACACTGGACAGGGCGGGGAGGGCGGTGTCCAGTCAATATTGGTGGCTCCCTGGGGGGCTTGCAGAAAATGCAGATTCTCAGCTTTCTCAAATTGGATTCCTTAGGGCCTTTGTAGCCCTGATCAGCCACCTCTTAAAACATCACCGGGTGATTCAGAAGCACATGATTCAGGCAGATATTTGAGGATCTTGTTGTTAGGTGCTAGCTATGTAGCCATGTGTTTTATCTATGTACTAAAACAGAACTTATCAGCACTTTTGGTCTCATAAAAATTGGAATGCAGAAACATATTCGGAAATGCTTTGTGAAATGTTCCATCCCTGGTTGTTTACTAGAACTTTATCATTTACTGATTCATCACTATTGCAGTTATACTAGATAAGCAAAATTTGAAGTTAGCTCTCCCTCATTTTCCTGTAGAGCACATCACCAGGACATGTACCTGAAGCCTGATGACTTGGCCCTGATGTCAGGTCAAAACAGACTTTACCCAGTAGTAAGAAACAACTTTATAAATGTACCTCATATCTGGTTGTTCTTGAGAGTAAGCCTCTATGAGAATCATGATTCTTATAGCAGGATTCTTATACACTAGTCCTTGAGTGGAGGTGGAGGTCTTTCCTAGTTCTTTTTCTTTACTAATTAATTCATCAAGGAACTTTCTGCTTTCTGAGTTCCTGAAGAACAGGAACTCCACCAATGAGCTGACAAAAGACCTTGGAGCTTACTGACTTGACTTCTGCCCTTTGACTGCTACACAAATTCCTCTCAGTCCCACTTGTCAAGCCTGATGATCTTCTATCATTCAGCTAGAGAACTCCATCACTGCTATACTCTACTGGGTCTAACTACCCTTCTTGGGCCTCTTCTAGAACAGTTCATGTTCTCATACGGACTACGTTTCTTCTAACCTTCAAGATTTGCTGACACGCAGGGTTTTCTGGGACAGCATCACTTTTATATTTAAGGTATATTAAATCTTCGGTTGTAACCACACAAAGTCATTTCTAGAAAAAAAAAAAAAAACCCTGAACCAATTTGAAAATTTAAACGAGCTACTAAAATAAAAATCCTGAGGTTTAAGAAAATTTTGTGATTTTTCTTTTCAGGACAGCCCTTTGTATTTGATTCAAGGTCATGAATAATGGATGGCATTTCTTTTAAAATGTCTCATTACATTTTCAACACACAAATATTAAGTTTCTTCAAATGGCCTCCTGTCAAATACATATGATTTCTATTTGTCTGCTGTTAATGTAATTGACTAAACACTCGATTCTACTGATTATGCTTTCCCTTGTAAACCACTTACTTTATAGGCATAAGCAGCTGTGTTTATGCTTCTGTGATTTTTGGGTTTCATTATGAAGTTTTCAGCATGCGATTCGAAAGCAATAGGCATTCTAAGCACCCAGGCAGCAGCTGGCAAATTCTTCACCAATAACAGTGATATTCCATCATCACTTGTACACGTCGCACAGAAGGGTACGTGAATGCACCTACAAAACCAGCGCAACCACAATAATTGTGAACACAGAAAGAAGAAGACTCTATGATTTCAGGAAATAATTGATCAGCAAAGACTTGAATTTTTCCAGGAGCCTTAGTGTTCCCTTTCCTGTTTTTCTCTTAAGCTGAGAGCGATGAAGAATTTGGCTTTTTTAACTTAGGGGATGGGTACAAATATTCAGAGATAATAGAGTTAAGAGAGGTTGACAGAAAAAGGGAGAAAGATTGGCGGAGAACAGTTGTACTAGAGGAAAGCCATAAAAATAAATAAGAAAAGGATTGGGAGGCAGAGGGGAACTGATTTACATATAGAAGAAATAGCTGCAAAGAGCCTCAGAAATCATGCAGGAGGTGTTTGCTATCAAAGTCTCTGTTCTACTGTAACAGACAAGGACTTCCTAAATTTCCCTAGTCGTCCCTGGGAATTACTGTTATTTACTTCTGTACCCTTCACTGGTTCTGTTCTTTTAGTTATACAAATTAAATTCCAAAGTTCTACCATATAACAATAATGCCTACAGTTGTCAGCAAGGCATTATGTATTCAAAATTTTTTCAAGAGGGTAGCTCTCATATTGTGTTCTCACCATAAAGCAACAGTAGCAAGAAAACACAAAAGACAACAAGAGAAGATCTGTTTATTAATTGGTGAGAGCAATGTGTGTCTAAACTCACCATATTTGTTATATTTGTGACAAGCAGTTTTTTGTGTTGAGACAAAATCTTACTATGTAGACCAGCCTGGACTTGGACTCTATATTGCCCAGGCTGGCCTCAAATCCTCCTACCTCAGTCTCCTAGTTCTGAGATTACAGACATGTGTAAGCTTAGTGATATGTGGTTTTTGTATCCTGATAAACCTCAATAAAGCTGGAAACAATTAATTATACACTGAGTTAAAACAATGTTACGTGTTTGCTTATCACCATAGCCTCACAATGAAAAAGGAAAGGTGGAGAAAGAGCGAGTTCTCAATCTGGTTCTGCTATCAACTACTAGTAGGACGGTCCATCACCTCCATCACCTTCTCAGGTCTCAGTTTTGTCATATGTAAAGTAATAGTAGGTTGTGTTAACCCTTTTGTTAGAGATTCTGTATTGATTCCAAAGCATAGTGACTTTCAGTCCTACCATCTGCAACACATACACGAGCTACCAACCACTCTGGGCAAAGCAACTTGCATTCGGAGCAGTATCAACAGAAATGATGCCTGTGTTCATGAGGTCATTATGAAGACTGAGAGGAAAATGCATGTTGTAGAAGACAAAGAGCAGTGCCGGGTTTGGTTAGTCCTCAATAAATCTTATCTTCAGACCCATTCATTCTGACAAGTCCTGTGAGTGCACAAGGCTTTCAGAAGACACCTTGAGATAAACCAGTGATTTTTCTGACACAATGTGAACACTTGAAAGTGTATCATATGGTCAGAAATAACAGGAACCATTCACACTTTTATTCGTTGTGAGCATTCCTATACTAACCTTACTCATCCTCTCTCCTACAGTACCAGGGAGGGAACTTGGGCCCTTGTGCTTTCAAGGTAAGACTGGTACCACTTGAGCTAGATCCCAGACCCTAACCTGACTTACCTTTGCCTGTGATGTTGATTAGTTATTCAGGGTTTTGACATTCTTCTTTCAAAAGGCTTTTAATTAACTAAGAAATATATAAGTATATTATCTTGATTAACAACAGGTTTATAAGGCTGATGCCATTTCTACGTCCAAACTATATCCCTGATTCTCCCAACGGAGAAAATTTGATATTGATTTTGGTGTTTATTCTAACACAGTTTGTATTTTACATCTATTTATGAACTGACACATATGTACTCATGTCATTCAAGTCTACCAGAGACTTTCCTTTAATGTACACGTGATGAGTCATGATGGCCCCTCAATCATTTCTGATGTTAATAATTGTTTCTCATCCTCCTCTTCTCCCTCTCTGCCTCCCGCTCTCTCTTTCTCTCTCATTTTCAAGCCAGAGGGCTATCAGTTTTATTAGTCTTTTCAAAGAACAAACTTTTTTGTTAAAAAAATTTATATATCCAAGAAATATATTTCCAGTCATTTTAGTCAGTCAATTAATTTTTATCATAATATACATTTGGTGGCAAAGTGATTAATATAATTATTAGAAAATAAATATTAGAGAAATTGTTTAACTAGTCTTTCTTTGCATTTATCCATGTATTTTTTTAACATATGAGACCTATATTGAATAATAAACTATGAATTCTCAATTTGAGACCAATTTTTTCAAGATAATTATATAATCTGAGATATAATCTATAATGTTTCTGGATTCAGCAGTTAATTTAAATAAAAGCTGTGCCATTCTTTTTGCATCTAATTTTACATCTCAGTTTAATAAGATCTTATTTGTCTTTTATATTGAAACTATTATTTTCTTATTTAATGTTTCCTGAAAATGGAACAAATATGTTAACATGGGAAAAACTTAAATATAATATTACCAAAAAGCATAGGAAAGATAACTGTTTTAGATGTGAGCACAATTCAATAGACTCTATTTAAGAGTGAAAAATAGTAGTAATGCATTCTTCAGTATCACAAAAATTATTTGTAATGAGAAAAGTATTTTATACTGGACAGAATAAGGAATAGAAAATAAGAAAAAGAAGAGCAGGTAAGAACTGGGGACAAATGAGAAAGCGCTGACTCAGACAGTCCCTCATCATCTATTATAAATTTGTGTGGCCTAGTAATGGGAGAATTTAAGTAAAAAATGTTTTCTTGGATAAGAATTTACTTTCAATAAGAGATTGAAGAGGATGAGAAGACATTTGTATGTGGTCCTGAAGGAAAGAGCCATAATTATTAACGTCAAAATGAACTATTAAAGAAATATTTTACAAAGTAGGATAATAACTTCAAAAAGACAAAGCTGAATAGAAACATTTAATATCTTTCAAAAATATGCACCCACATTAGCAAAGACCCAAAAGTACCTAATATGCAGTGACGCAGAGCAACAGTGTGGAAAAGCAGGTGGACATTGTAAATGAATTCTAGAATACATAGTAGATACTGTGAAATAGAGAATATTTAAAAGGAAATAGAGTGCAGGGGTAAGTAACTAGAAGAAAAAGCAATGTGATGGTAATTAAAGAAAAGGAAAAGGCTATGTGTATAGGGGGCGAGGCGTTGTAGGATGAGTAGGGGAATAGGCAAAAATGAGAATTAAGTCATATCATATCATGTACTGGTACAAATGGTCAATGCTGAAAGTGACTATGACGTGTATGTATAATGTACCAATAAAGATTTGAATTAAAAATAAAAATAAATAAATATACTTTCATTTGATTGATAACATTTTGGAGGCAGAAAAAGAAGACATTTTTCTAAAGGGCCAGAAATAATGGGCAGACTAAGACACATAAAGGAAAATGAACAACGGTACAAGAAAAAAAAAAAAAATTTCAGATCTGTTTACATCTGAACCTACTTTGTAACCAACGATGTCAAGCACCAGTACCACAGAACACATATTTCTAATACCGTGGTTGTTGTAACAGAATCTGCCATTGTAGAAATACCAGATAAATTTAACCATTTCCTAAGGAAAATATTGCAGCAAAAAGAAAACAAGCTCAAATGGCCCCTTTTAGCATGTGACCTGTATGGCAGCCTTCCATTTCTCTCCTCCCTACTCTTTCCCTTGTCTAGTGCTGCCTTTTGGAGTCAATAAAAGAAAAAAAAAATGAAAGAGACATACATTTATTTTTATTACCTCATGGAAGTTTGCTTTATTTTATGTAATTTTTTCTTTATTGGGTTTATTGGTACATTTTATGTGTACGTTATGATCTCACTTGTCATTGAGAATTCGTATCTGTACATGATATATCATTTTTTTTTTTTGAGACAGGGTCTCGCTTTGTGGTTCAGGCTGGCCCTGAGCTTGGCCTCAAACTCACATCACAGCAATCCTCCTGCCTCTGCCTCCCGAGTACTGGGATTACAGGTGTGAGCCACCATGCCTGGCACTGTGTTATGTGGTACTGGTTGCTGCTGGGCGTGAGTTTCCATGCCCAGTGTGTATGTTGTTACGGGGGATCGAACCCTGGTCCTTGCACTTCCAAGACAGGCGTCGGAACCACTGAGCTAACTCCTCAGCCCTACATGATGTATCTTAATTTCGATTTCTTCTACTCCCTTGCCTTCCCTTTAACTCCTCCACCCTCTGTACAGATAAATTTTATTTCCATTTTTTTGTTCAACCTACAGTTTATTGTAAACCAAAATTTAATAAAAATTCTAGCAAGGTATTGGACATTTCACAGTATTTTCTATTTGCTTCTTTATCTTCGTTCAGTCTATCCATAACCATAAATAAATGAGCTAATGAGAATAGTTGTTTTATCTTAATTAGCCATTTTATGGTTTTATTATCCTTTTACTATTCTAAATATCATGCCTTTAATAAAAGTGAGTATTAGTTTAATAATTGTTTAGGGACTCTAAATAAATTGCTTGGCTTAGGCCTTCTGAAGATTAATACTAGCAGATTGAGGATTAAATATAGGTATGTTAATATAAGATTAAATGCAGGAAGGAATAATGAAGGAAAAATTTTATGATACAGAGGAATACTTATGAAGATGTTCACAAAAATTTAAAAATTCTAAAATATTATACAGATGTTTAAAAAAGAGAAAACGTACTGAGTTTAGAAAAATTCAGAGCTGAAACTCTCGAAGGTTAGTCAGTGGTTTTGTAATTCTGAGACTATCAGCTAAAACTTCAATTTTACAAAAGCACTCTCCAAAAATGTAAGAAGACTGACTATATCAAGATATATTAATACAAAGCAAAGGAAAATAACTAATTTGAATATTGCTTTCAATATTTTAGATTTTAATACTGTAAATAACAAAGGACTATATCTGTGTATGTGCAAATGTAACATATAACTTTGTATATGAGTGAGTATATAAAGTTTCATATATAATCAGGCTGATGTTTGCTTCTATATTTGTTGGTTTCAGTCAAGTAAACTGTTCTATTCATTATTCTCCTCTGAAAGAAATGATGGGTTGTTGTGCCACTGATAAGTCAAGATCTCTCTCAAATAAACAGTTCTGAAGATCTTTGGGCTATCTAGAGAATCAATAAAAAACAATATATTACATCCCAACTATACATCAGTTTCTTTAGCAATGTGCAGTTTCAAATTGTGAATATTTTCCTTTAAATTGAAAACATTGTTCAGTGTCTGTCTGTCTTCTTGTTGTACTAAATGACTAATTTTCTTCTCTCAGAGCTCTATAACTTTTTGACTAGTTTAACATGTCAATATAAGCATAAACTTTGGGTAATGCATGCAAACGTATATATGCAAATATTTATTAATTTGCTTTTGTTTTTGTTTATGGCATGAGGGATCAAACTCAGAACCTTGTGTTTGCCAGGAATGCATAGTGCCACTGCACTATATCCGCAGCCCTACAAATATTTATTATTGATGATGTTACTACTATATCTCTGATTAGCCTTGCTTATTAATGTAATAAGACAGATTTGTCCACTTAAAATATGTCATTCAAAGACATATTTTCAAAGACTGTCACTACTAAATTAAAAATTCATTATAAATACTTTATGATCAGACTAGTGTTTTTTAACTAAGGAGAAGTTTTTAACATTTATTATTAATGATAGGTACATATGTACTAATTTGCTAACTCGAACTAATGATGGCACATACATGGGTAGAATTACGGTTACTCTTTCACCTAGAACTCTATCTCTTGCTGTTGAGAGCCACACACATCTGAATTTCTCTAACCCAGCTTCCAGACCTAGGGAGAGTCAAAGTATTTAAGAAGCTCAAGACTCATAGGTAGGATTGTCCGTGGTTTAAGACCAATTGTTATCTGATTCCACCTATCCTTTGTATTAAGCAGACTTTGGAAAACTAAGTATGAATATTGCATCTGGATGTTGAATATCATCTTGGATGGAAGAACCGTGACAGTCGTTAGGGCTCTTCACAAGTACTACACCTGTCTCTACCTGTGAACATAGGTGTGGATGCTATTCTCTGTGCCCTGGGACTTCTGTGTGGTTGCATGATTTGCTCTGGCCAATAAAGTGAGTATTGAACAAGGTCATATTTTGTGATGTTATGATCTCTGTTCATCTTGATAATTTCTTTTAGTACACAGGAAGAAGGATGCTATTTATTGGTCTTCAAATGCAATGGTAAGAAATGCTGAATCATTTATTTTTTCTATTAGAATAAAAATATTTGTACTCTAATTTCATATTAGATCATATTAATGTTGCCTAACATTTGTCTAATCTTTTCTCTAATATCTTAACTAGTATCAATATTCCTTTACTTTTTATTTTGTATTTCTTGTAAAGATCTCACGCCAAATTTAAATTACTAACCTAATCTGATACTTTGTGCTCTGCAATGGAAGAAATTAGTTCATTTGTACTTAGAATAATAATATCATTTTTTTAAGACAGGGTCTTGCTTTTTTTTTTTTTTTTTGTAGCTCAGGCTGCCTCTGAGCTCAGCCTTGAACTCACAGCAATCCTCCTGCCCCTGCCTCTGAAGTGCTGGGATTACAGGCATGAGCCACCATGCCTGGCATTGTGGTATGTGGTCCTGATTGCTGGTGGGAGTGAGTCTCCACTCCTGGCACTGTTATATGTGATTACCACGGATTGAACCCGGGCCCTTGCGATTGCAAAGCAGATGGCGGAACCACTGAGCTAAATCCCTGGCCCAATACATTCTTCTTTTATTCTTTCATCATGTAGTCCTGTTACTTAAAGTTATGTTTCCTACTTCCTTCATATTTTATATTGGGGTTGACCAAGTTGTATAATTCCATTTTTCTTTATAAATTCAGAAGTTATTCTATTAAAAAATTTATTACTAATTACTTTCTCTTCTTTGTTGTTCAGATGAAGGCACAAAAACTTATCACACCCCACGAAGACATTTTTTTTCTTCTGGTTTTCTTTCCCCCAATAAGATGATACCTTTAAATATTTTCATTTTCCTTTAGTCCCCCCTCTCCTCTCTCTACATGGGTGAATTTTAACTTCACCTTCCCTGACCCTGCCTTCTATATCATGAACTCTTGCAATTTGGTGAGATAGCTTAATACATTTAATTTTAAACTCTTATTAGAGTTTCTCTTTTTGTACTTTCTATTTCTAGGGTTTTTATTTAGCACTTAGTTGAAATATTTTGTCCTTATTCATTTGGAATTCAACTGAATTAATGATATTCATTCAATATTTAGATTTAATATAGAAATGTTTGTTGCTTATCACTTATCATATACTATTTTTCATTGTTCTTATCTTGTATTCTGTGGGATTTATTTTTGGTTTTCATTAGTCTTTTCTGGAGACTTTTCTTCTCTGAACAACTGACATATCCCCAGATAACTCCATTTTTCTCTGACAGGTGAGTAATTTCTTGACTATATATAGGATCCTTAGATTGAAATTCTTTTCTCAATAGTGTTCAGGTGGTATTCACTCATTTTTAGCTTACATGACTGCAAATGAGAACTCCAGGGACAATATGTTGCTTGTCTTCTTTACATTTAGCTTGTTCTTTTTGACAGTAAGCTTTGAATATTTATTTATCTTTAGAATTTAGACACTTTCTAGGATGCATCTAGTATCATCAATCTGTTCTTCAATAAAGATTCAGCCGTTTAGCTGAGGGAGACTTTCTTCTCTGGTGATTTTGTCTCCCTGGTAGAGGGGCTATTGTTTCTTTATTTTGTTCCCTGGAGATATAGACATATTTCCTCCACTTTTCTCTACAGATCTCCAATTATATTTTGTGTGTTTTGAGATGTGTTGTAGGTTTAATTGTGTCCTTAAAAAATACACTGAAGTTCTAATCTTCCTATACCTATGAATATAAACTTATTGGGCAAATGGGTCTTTGCAGTTGTAAGATAGCCTGAGTGGGTCCTAAATCCATTGAGTGATTTCTCTGGTGAGCACAGAAGAACTGGAGAGAGAAACACTGAAGTGAAGAAAGTCATGAGAGACTAGGCAGAGAATGGAGTGAGGTAGCTGTGAGTTAAAATGGCAGACTTCCGGCCAGCCCCGGAAACTGGGAAGTTAGGGTGAAGAGGTTCCTTTCTTTCAAAGGCCCTGTGGACTCCTAAATTGGGGATTTTGGATTTTTAGTCTCCAGAATTGTGAGGCCAACTGTGCTTTTGTGTGAAGCCCACCTGTTACAGTCATTTGTTAGGAAAACAGTAGGAAACAAACATAAGATGTCTGAGTCTATTTGAAATTTTCAATGGTTTGGTTTTAATTTTACGTATGGACCTGTTTAATCAAAGAATTATGTATCTGATACTGTTACTAAAACTTAAAGAATATTCTCTGACATCTACTTGCATTTCCTTAAGTGATACTAAATTTTTATGGTTTGAGGTTTTGGTATGTTTTACTGAACAGCTTTATTTTACTAAACATTAATTCTTTTTGGATTATGAAGTTTTCCTTTGAGTGCTAAATTCCCTTAGATGTTACTTTTCTTCACATCTGATTCTGGGGAACTATAAGGAATGAAAATCTTCTATATCATGACAGGCAAAGTGACCTCTATCCTTAAGGGTCAGTGATGGTGCAGTAGGTAGTGAGCCAAGGCACTTACCTGCTAACCTATTTGGTGAAAGCCTCTCTGCAACCTTGTTTTCTTACAACTTATCTGTAGCATCGGGTGCAGGAAAAGCTTAGCCCAACAATCACAACCTCTTGGCCACTTAGGAGTGAAAAACACACAATGTTCTCATGAAGGATGGCTTCTTTTTCCTCCTACAAAGTTCCTCTACTCTCTCAAGTTGAACTCTCCTGGAGCTCTCAGCCTTTATCTGCTCCATTCCCAGGGTGAGAAAAAGAATATCCTATGTGGGATTTCTCTCTTGTACTCCAGCAGTATCTAAACTGTCAAGATTCTATATTTTCATGCAGATACAATAAACACCAAGCTGTATGTATAATTGTATAGTTAACAATAATGTGCTCCTTGTGGCACTGAATATTGGTTACCAACTAAGATCTTCAACATGGGTCATGTACTGGAAAATGGATTATGAAGTAACATGGAACATCAAACTATAGAATAGGGAAATGTGAGACTAAGTATCTGTTTAAAAAAGTCAATATCTTCATCTCTGTTTTATAACTAATACTGCCTGTTCCTTAAGATAATTTTAATTCTAGAGAACTATTTGGAATCACTCATTAGATGTTCTTGACGGTGGACATTGTTATGGGTGGTGTCTAAGTGTCCCCGCAAAGCCTCATGTGGTCACAGGTGTGACTTTGCAAAGGTGGCTGGAGTGTGTGATGCTGGGGGATAAAGAAGTGGTGCTGAGACCAAGTCTGTGTGATTACTAAATTAATGATTGGTCCAGCACAGATGCTACAGTGGGTAACTGGAAAGCTCTTCATGGGTGTGAGCGGATAACGGGACACTGGGAATGTCTTGCCTGGGGTCAAATATAAGGGTCAGAAAGAGAGTTGCTGTGGTCACTGGTCTCTTGCTGCTGCTTCACTACTTCTTCTGCCTGCCATGGACTGTTTCTCCTCTGTGGTACTCCTCTACCGTGCCACTCTGCCCTGGAGCCAGCCAACGATGAACTGAAACCTCTACAAACTGTAACTGAAATTAATCTTTCCTCCTATAACTTTGGGGGTGTGGTATTTGGTCTCAGCAACAAGAAAGATAAGTAATTCTTGTCATTTGTATCTTTCACAAGGAACACACACCCTGGCATGTAACTTATTGTTTATGAGCCAGTGCAAGTTGTGGTAGAGGAAAGTGAAATTGTGCATATCAAACTAGCTCCAATTTCATTACATAGCATAAACCTTTTACATATAGTCTAAATAATATACCTATTCCTTTACATTTTTTAAATTTTCATTCTTTAAATTCCAATGTTATTAGCCACACACTTATAACCTTATAAGTCAGGCTAGTGAACTATTCAAATTTGTAAATTTAATAATGGAGAGTGTTCTTGAAGAGTCTTTCCATTAAGTGATATGTATAGTTTATTGAAGAGACCACCTTGGAATAGGAGTTGGCAAATTTTACTCAAACAATAAATATTCTAGATGTTATGATCATACCTACTGCTGTTGTACAACCAAAATAACTGCAGGCAATCAGTTAATAAGTAAATATCACCACATTTCAATAAACATTAGTATGAAGAATGAAACTTTAATTTCATAACTTTCACATGTAATTATTAAGAATATTCTTCTTTTGATTAAGTTTAACATTTAAAAGTATTCATAGATTATGAACTAGCTGGATTGGAGCCATGAATCAGAATTTGGTGGCTCTTGCCTTTCACTATCAATGAATAAATATGTAATCAAAGAAAATTTCTAAAATAATTTTTAACCTTTAAAAACAAGTTTATTTTTCTTATGGTAGCTTATAGTAGGAATGGGGAAAGTGTGGTGGAAGCTGAGAAAGTTACTGAAAGTTCTACTCGTGTTTTTAACTTTTTACAATCTCTTAAATCAAATTATATATAATTAAAATTGGCTCTAACATTGATTGAGAACATAAATATAAACATCTGCCCTCAAAACTTAACCCAGCTGACAGGTTTCTACAACTGACTTTCATCTTCTTCAGGTGAGTGAATTTGATAGTCCCTAGACTCTTGAGAACTAGACACTGGAGGAAGAAATGTCATCTAACCATTCCTAAGGACCAAGTTGGAAGACATCCAGCCTTTCCTTGCTTTTCTCTCTGTCTCTTTGATCAATCATTCCTAACCTTTCACTTCTAATCGTTTTGTTATTTACAACATACAGAGTGATGGCTAAGGATTACGGTTTAGATTTAAAAATATTCCCCCAAGTCTCATGTGTTTGGAACTCAAGTAGATCACAACAGCTTTGTACTTATCAGTGGATTAGCCCTTTGATGGGTGCAGTAGCCAGATGTGCTGTCAGGCAGTGTGCTGTTAGGAGGGGTTGAAGGTGGCTCCCTGTGGGTGTGACGTGGAAAGGTGTGCTCTCTTTCTGACGCCTCTCTCTGCGTCCTCGCTGCCAGCGGTGGACGCGTTTATCTGCAAAGCCCTTTTACCATCTTGTTTCTGATTTGGAACCAGCTCACCATTGATTAAAACTGTGAAGCAAAATAAGCCTATCCTTTAAGTTTTAGGTCCTGGATATTTTGTCCCACTGATGAAAAACTAAGACGCCAAGTAGCATAAAACAACTAGTTGAAGAAAAATGAAAAGATCCACTTCCTAAATTACAGTTTTGCAACAAAATAAGCGAATGAGTGGATTTTGAAAAATGAACACTAATTACACTACTCTTACATTCAGCCAGGGCTGAAACTTGCTTTTATTTCTTACTATATGACTGGTAACTTTGCTTCTTGGAAAAAACAATTTGTGTAGTCATATATAGTAATTTAATAATCAATGCAAGTTATTTAATTAAAATATATCTTCAACTTTACATATACATACTTAGATCATATGAAGTACAGCTTTCTGGTCGTTTTACTACCATGATAGTGTGAGGGACATCCAGAGATCACAAGAATTTAGAAGAAAAACATTTTTAATGAATCAAATTATGTACTTTCTTTGCTTAGATTTTTTCTATTGTTTTAGTTATTTTAAGTATTATATTCTCCATATGCTTTTACTTATTATGATGGTTTGTATCTCGATACCCTCTCAAAGCTTCATGTGCTCTTAGATTTTTGGGAGGTAACAGTATCATGGGTGTGATACTGGATTAGTTCGGTGATTGGTTAAGCACAGTTCCGGGCACAGGTGACGGACTTCCTGAAGAGGGAGGACTCACCCCGCGTGCGGGTGGCATCAGACAGGTTTGCAGTCTGAAAGGGATGAAAGGGCAAAAAAGAAGACTCACTGGGAGCCAACAGACTATGGACTAAAGTCTCTACACAATAAACCCTCCTCCTTTAACTTTTAAGGATCAAGAGAAAATAACTAAGACCTGAACACAAAAGGAATAAAATTTACTCATGACAGGAGTAAAATATTGAAACGAAGAGAAACTGCTATTTTCTCCGAAGACAATTCAATCTAGCAACAGAAAGCAAATCATGTTTCTACACATTGGGAGGCATTTGGGTTATGAATCATGCCGTGTTTGATTCTACAGAAGAACCTAATATATTTGGATTTATTTGGAGAGAGAACACCTATGCTTCTTCTCTGTAAATTTACTGAAATATATTTTCACTTTTCTAGTACCATTATCCTCTTCTACCTTTCCTTATATTTTTCTGGGCCTTTTGAACAAATTGAGAACAGAATGTGTTGCAGCCATGATGAATCAGGGGTATAATCACCAGAAAACGAGTTATCATTTATGTTTGTGATAATCCATCCCTTCAGTATACTATAATATCTTTATGAAAATTGGCATTGAGAATTTGAAGTTAAATTACCCCTGTTGGGGGAAAATACAAAATAAAAGTTTGATGGGTAAAGGCACATGTGCTTCAGAAAAGCTAATTGGGAATACTGAATTATGAATTTCTTCTCTAGGCATATAAAGCTCCAATTTCAGAAATGTGTATAAGAAAACCACAATCTTGCATTATTTGCAGTCTAAGCCCAAAATAGTCTTTTGAACATTAGCTTAAAAGTTTATATAATGTTGCTATGTCATCAGACACCAAATTCAGGGAGGTGCACCATTCAGTGTAGACACAATTTAAGCCCCCAGTGCTGACAAAGACACAAAGAGGTGTACATTTAAGAAGTTAATTGAAACAAAATCTCAAACTGATCTAGAGATCTGAGAAAAGGACCTCAGTCTCTAAGATATGCATGTTGACCACAGAACGCTTGGGCCATTGTGCCGTACATGTGTTTTCCTTAAACTCATGAGTTTCAGTCATTTCTAGTTGACAGCTCTGGTCCTAATTGTAACTTCAAAGTCCTAATTGTAACTCAAGGGAAATATAACCATTTGGCTACCTACAAATCATTAGCAGCAGTCCCCAAACTTTTTAACATCAGAAAACCCTATTTTCAAAACAGAAAATTATGCAAAGAATTCCCAGGGTAGAAAATACACTTACTTCACAAGACACTCAAACATAAAAGAGAGACTCTCTAAGTCAGAGAACATCCATGAGGCCCAAGGGCCACATCACATATTTTAGACAGCTCCTGAGGGAAGAAGGAGTTTTGCTTTTTTAAATTGCAGAAAATTATCCAAAGAAGAGTAATATTTAGTGACATGTGAAAAGAGCATAAAACTGAGGTGTATAGACACACATAAAGTTTTATTGAAACTCACTGTGTCTATTTGTTTACTTACTACCTATGGAAGCTTTTGCACCACAAAGGCAAAACTGAGTGGCTGTGACAGAGATATTGGCTCCACAAAGCCAAAATTCATATTTTCTAACCATTAGCAGAGAAAGCTTGCCAAATCTGTTGTGAATAACATTTTAGCTCACTTTCTAAAAGTGGGACTTTCCTTTCCTTGGTGTCTTGTCCACTCTGCTAACTGTTAATCACTGTGTTCCTCATCACACGTACTTGAAAGAAAGTTTCATTAGAGAAACTTTGTGTGTTTACTTTGCTCTGTGTCTGGCCATGTGGAGAATTATGAATGAATGTAAGATAGAACTGCTACCTTCAGTAGATTAAAATCTAGCTCAGGAAAAACTCCATTCTCCACTAAATCACATGTGGACTTGAACAATTTCTCTGTAACAGGAAACTGCTTGGCCTCACCCTAGGCCTGTGTACTGCTTATACTTGTTCCTAAACCATCCCCACCCCCCGCATCCCCCGCATTGCTTGTCTCTCTTGGCTTTTCTGCTTGCTCCCAGTTGTCTCCTCTCTCAAGCAGAGGACTTAGCTGTCTTTGACTATCAGCTATGACCCATCTTTTCAAGGTGCTACTACCCTCCATCCTAAACAGCTCATCTTGTTTTAGTTTTTATTTGCTTCTTTAAAAAAGATGACTTCCTAAAAGAATTTCAGATGCCATCTTTAAGACAATGCTTTAAAAATGGGTTTGGTGTGATCATGGAGGTGGAGAAGGAAGAGAAACATAAGCCAAGGTTGGAGACAGAGGTCTGAGTAATGAAGGGACGAGCAAAACACGTGTGGAGATGGCTGAGGAAGCCAGGCTGCAGAAGAAGATATGGAGGCAAAGGCAACAATAAAGAAAATGAAACAATCACTGTACATTTACAGTGTAGACATGGCACGGTGAAAGCAGTACTTAGTGAATGTGGATATTCAGGCTTAGGTCAGGTAGAAGAATCTTATCGTAATGCAGAGATGATATGGTAAGAGCCTAGACTACAGTGAGAATAATATGTGTAGAAGAGAAAATGGCTCTAAAGATTTTCTGCAAAAAAACTGATGTAGCATAAGTCTTGGGGATAAGAGAAGCAAAGAGATAATTATAAGATTTGCACCTGGATGACTTGAAAAGTAGCATGGGCTTTGTCAAGCATATTCCAATTATTTATTTATTTTTTTTGAGACTGGATCTCACTATTGTAGTTCAGGCTGGCCCTGAGCTTAGCCTCAAACTCACAGCAATCCTCCTGCCTCTTGCCTCCCAAGTGCTGGAGTTATAATCATGAGACACCACGCCCGGCACTGTGGTATGTGGTTTTGATTGCTGGTGACCATGAGTCTTCACATCTTGCATTGTTGTATATGGTTACCAGAGATCGAATCTGGAGCCTTGCACTTGCAAGGCAGGTGCCAGAACCACTGAGCTAAATCCCTGGCCCCGTATATGCCAATTTTTAAAATAAATGTGTAATTTATACTTTTCCTGTCTTCATAAAAAACTGATCTCCTTATAATAAAGGTACAACTCATGTACACAGAAGAATAATGTTGAGACAGAAATCTAAATAGTGGGAAAAGAAAACAAGGCTGATGTAATCCTTTGCCTAACTATCAAATTTAGCTCTGAAGTCCCTTGCAGGTGAGATAGATGGCTTCACAGATGTAAACATCTGTATGGCTTTCTTCAGAGGTAGTCAGGAGAGTAGGCTGACAGGGATGTTGGGAAGAAATCACAATGATCTCCTAATGATGGGAAAAGTAACAGAGATAGAGTTAGTAGGGGTTCCTCAGAGCTGCAGAAACCTAACCAATGGGTCATCAGGTAAGATCACCTAGGGCAGGGTGCAGAGTGGGTATTTGGTTCCTAATTATTGTCTAGGGTTTTGTCTCACTAATTTCTGCACACTTGTTTTTCACAGTAAATATATTTCAGACATTTTTTTCCTGCTTTTTCTCTGTAGCTTTTTCCCAAACCAATAAAATTCCATGTTCCTGAAAATCTCTACTGACTTTCTATCTACTTTAAAAAGCAATGACTCTATGGTATTTATTATTTACCATACACCAGCTTTTGTCCTATGCTGCTCATAAATATAAAGTCATTTAAAACTTTTTCAAAATATGAAGTCAGTTGTTCTTATCTCCATTTACAAAAGGGTAAAAAGAAGCATAGAAAGATTTAAAGATGTATGAATTTTGTTTTACACAAATTTTGCTAAGCACAATTCTAAGAGCTGCTGTTTTATTACATGTGTCATATATTCTACCTCTGCCAAAGTAAAGAGGGCCCTACCAGAGTCACAGGACAAGCGAGTGATTCATAGACCATCCCAACCCAGGAACTGGTCTTTCACCCCTGCTGTTAGTTATTCTTGCAGTCTAGGTCTTGTACTTTTCACATGATTTCTGCTCACATGGGCTATTCTTAGTAATAATGGGTTCAGAGGGGCCGGTAATTCCAATCTACTGGTGAGTTTCTGATGTTAAAAAAGGCCAATTCTTTTATATTATTTAGGAACTACTCCTTAATTAGTCATACTTGCTTTGTACTCTAGTTAAACAGAAACTTTAAGTAGCTAGAATTGTGACCAGTAGGTCACCAGCCAATACAAGTAGAGAAAAACAGAAGGTATTTGTTAATCTAAACAGGAACTCAGTAGTTTCTTTTTTCATACAGTTGTAAAACATCTTTTCATTACGATAGTAGATGGTTGGGGTCTTTTTGTGTTATTAATGATAATATAACAAAAAGCATATGGAAAGTAAAACAGAGAGTTATCAACAACATGGACTCATAACAATGTCTGGCTATATTGTATCCATGTGTGATTGGCAGGGAAATATGCTATTGATATTCATGACAAAAACAAACAACAAAACTAACTTCAGCTCTTTCTGTTTTCAAATAAAGTCAGGGAAAGAAGATGTTTAGTTTCTGGAAGGGAGGTACAGAGTCCTCTGCAGAAGCTGCAAGTGAACCAAAGGAGCAAAGTTAAGCCTGGTGAAACACAGAGCACTAGCATAAGTGCTCTCCTGAGAGGAGACGCTGGGTGCGCGGCCTTGGTTTGGGGAAGCAGTTTAATATATTGGGATAAGTGGGGTTTGTCAATCATGGTGCTGCTGACAGAGAGCCATCCTGTGCATTGGAGCACATTTAGAGAGAAGAGAATAATTTTGTGCATTGTAGGATGAGTGAGTAGAAGGCGATGCTGTGAACTGTAGGATCTTTAGTTGCATCTCTGACCTCTACCTGTTCTCATTTCTGGCAACTCAGTGTCTTGGGGGAAGAAAACTAATACAAGGCTTCACACAAATTCCCCAGGAGGACTGTAAACTACAAACATCTACTAATAAAATAAGATTTTAAAAAGCTGACATATGTTGAAAACCACTAAGACAGACAAAGGTAAGCTGAGAAGTGGGTAGCAGAGGTAGAGGGCTTCCAGGTGGAATTCTGAGAGTGTAGTCTTTATCCTGCCACCATGTTCAAGTGATGCAGGACCTCAGACTGTGGGATCTGTACTGCATCACTGTCTCAAGATGACCCCGGTGCACGTGAGGTGTGATAAGAATTACTCCAGCCTAAATATTACCATGGAGACAGTTCTGAACCTTTTTGGAAGAGAAGAGCTGGAGAGATTCCCAAACGCTCAGAAAAGGGAGACTGGCAAGAGTCTGGAGAAAGACTGAGGGGAACACAGCACGGTATAAGGCAGAGTGTCTACAAGGCCAAGTGCCTGGAGACTATTGGAATAATAATATTCAATAGTTTATGAAAACATTTTTAATCCTTAATCTTCACGCCATGTCCCTAAACTGGGACTCCTGCTCTGCTGTGAGCAAGAGGCGTCAGTCTGTGCGACTCTGTGGGATTAAAGAAAAACAGGTTGTTCCATTTCCATGTTTGTGTTGCTGTGGAACAGACCCAGAGTACAAGTGCAGGAGACTAGACACGGAGAGTAGGAGGACAGTACAGATATGAGTTTAAAACAAGAGATGGTTAGCAGAGCCCTGGTAGTATGAGCAGGAGTAGGGAAAAAGACACATGTCGCCTTTCCTGTGGAGTAGGGTTAGAGCCACTGTCACGTCAAAGGAAGAATGATTCCCCATGTCCTTTCATATGAAAGGAAGCAAACCTCATAGAATAGGAGGGGTTCCTGGAAACAGAGACTTGCAAATTCACATCCAAAAAATGTAATTCCTGCAGTTGGAGTGTTAAACTTGGTCACTTACTATTTTTAAGTATGTCCTTCTAAAAGCAATCCTTTCGCTTAGGTCCCTGGTTTCAGCTAATCTGTACCGTATAACTACATAATGTGCACAGTAAAGTCTTTCCACATAATCATGTTACACGGGTATTTCAGTAATGATGTTCCCATGAACCTCAATGTGAACAAGGGAAGAAGCAGGTGAGTGACTAACATGTCTGTGCTACAGCCATGCGATGAAGAGGAATTCTCAGGGGAATAACGTGATTATGTCTGTCAGATTAGCTTGAAGCGGTTTGAGAAATAATCAGTTGAGAAAAGCTTTAGAGTGTCAATCAGAAATTGTAAAACATGGATTAACTCAATCAAGGCTAATTTTCACTAATTGGTGTGAATAATTAGTACTCCTTCATTAGAATATCTCTTTAGTGCGGCCCTAAAAATCAACTGTGTCAGAGAGAACGAGTTAAATTTTATATTGAAGAAATCTTTGTTTCTTACAGTGTTTGATTTCCATCTTGGGAACCAGTCTGGCATTGACCTAAAAAGTTAAACATACACCTACAATAGGATCCAGCCATTTCACTCCAAAGATTACTGAAGGAATCTATCCATACAAAGACATCCATAAATGTCCACAGCCGCTTCATTTGTAATGAGCAACAGATTAGAGAAAAACCAAATGTTCATCAACAGGTGAACAATTTGGGTAAACATATTACAGAGCGTTCATAGATGGAAAGCCACCCAGCAATAAAAAGAAAAAATGGTTTGTATATATTGACATCATGGATAAAACTTGAATTAACTGTGTTGAATGAATCAAGATAAAACAGCACATACTGTACTATTCTATTTCTATAAAACTCTACAAAGTACAAACTAATCTGTAGAAATTAGGAGAATGGCCACCACTTGGGGAGTGGGAGGACAAAGAGTAAGTTACAGGGGACACTGAGAAATTTGGGGGGGCGACGGCCATGTCATTACCTTGATTCAGGTGAACACTTTACAGCTGTACGGGTGTATTAAAGCTTCCCAAAGTGTTCACTGCAACTATATGTGTATCAGCTAATCCTCAATAAAATGGGATGAAAAACACAAGGCCAACATTGTTTTAATTGGTTATGAGCCATAAAATAATCACCAAAAGAAGCAAATATGTCTAACATTTTTAAAGCAAACTATCTGTACCTCCCAAATTTACAGGACTATCTCACATGATCTTACTCAGAAGTGCGGCTGGTTTCCCTTTTCTGTAGTACAGCCTGTGTTCAGGGGGCAGAGCGTCTTAACTCTGGCTGCTAGACTGCTCCCTCATGTCTTCCAGATTAATAAAAACTCTCGTTCATGTGTAGCTGCTATGAGTCTGGTAAAATTCTTATTCAGTAGGCCTGGGAATAAAAGTCAATCTCTGTGGTTATGAGCAGAGAGAAATTCACCCTCATGTAAATAGGCACTTTGTCTGCCAAAAGGTCTAGCTGTGTGCATGCCACATTCATTTGCTTGTTCATTTATCAAATGAGATCAATCTGTGAAAGCACTTTATAAACTGTACAGTACAGAACCAGTGAGATGGAGACTGCTGCTGGTATGGCTTCCACTGCTGGAAAATAATTAAGATAGTGACTCATGATTATTAGTTCATCTGGGCAATTGGATTAGCTAATTTAGAATTCTTGAACTCCAAAGTATCCTGATACATTACTTATACAGTTAATTAGGAATTGATAGGTGATGAAATGAGATACATAATGCACTGGAACATCCCCAAGATAGGTACAACCAGCACTGCTTTTTCCTTTTCTAACAGAACTGTCGTGTTTATACACATGTACACAGATGTGTGTATTTACACAGATGGCATCCCCAGAGACTACAGAATTGTAAGGAAATAACACAATTTGAAGAGTAAGGTGGGGATTTTGCATATCAAACTGAGTTTTGGTCAAAAGTGTCAAAAGCACTTAACGGGAAGTCAAGTAATTATGAAATAACAACCCTCTAACTCTCTTTTCTAAAGACTATAGTTTTAAAACAAAAACAGCTCATAGACCCTTGCTCTACAGAATTCTTTATAGATTTTCAAAAATCACCCCTTTCCTTCCACAATCTCTCTTTTATTCCCTAACCTCCTCCTTTTTATTTTTAGTTCCCCTTGATCTACTTTTGCTTTTGCAGTACAAATAAAATTTCAATTTTGTTCTTCCTCATTCTCTTCCCAAGCCTTTTCTTTCCTGTCAGGGAAAATCTACATCAGTTAAATCTTTATAAAACTCCTTCTTTCACACACCTTTTTTTTGCAAAGCAGTGTCACAACTGACGGTGGTCTACTTTCTTTTTTTCAGGTTCATCCTGAATATAAAACATACACAAAGGCTTTGAGTGGTTATTTATTCTACTTCATGCATTTCCAAAGATTTGAAATAAAAAATATTCTTTACCTCTCTTTTGAGAACTTAAAATCCCAAATATCCTTGTTCAAACCTGTCTTTCATTTGGAGACTAAAGAAGGTGTGAATTATCTCTCTCAGGCCTGATTTCTGTTCTCAGCCCACCTACCACATAACAGATTTTTAAAAATGTTATAATGGCAATGTTACTTTAATTAGTAGAAGCCTATAGACCTGAATGTATGAACAACATATTAGTCAAGGCCTTTCATGGAAAGAAAATTAAAATATTTCCAGCATAGGGCATTATAAGTCATTGGTTTAAGTAGTCATAGACACTAAGTTCTGTGATCATTCACCAGCAAGCTGGGGATCCAGGAAACCTGGTGGAAGAGTTCTAAGGTTTGGGAGCCAGAGAGCTGACTGCACAGATTACAGTAGTTAAACAATACAGCAGAGTTAGTTCAACCATCCCTCTGCCTATTTGCTTTAGTGAGACACTCGCTGGAATGTATCAGCCCACTCTTGCTGTAGAGGGCCATGTGCTGTACTTGGACGGCCCTTTCAAATGCTGAACTCTTCCAGAAATGGTTTCAAAATTATATCCTAAAGAGCATTTAACCAGCAAACTGCATCACATCATGGTCCATCAAGTTGACACAAAATTAACTATCCCAACATAACATAACAATGTAAATGTTGGGATGGATTTTAAATGACACGGATATGGTGTCAAAGTAGCAAAGTATGGTGGCTAGGTCATCTGATAGCAATTGCTAAGAACCACAATCCTCTGTTTGCCTCAGAAAAAAGGGAGTGCCCCCCACCCATGCTGTTTAGAGTAACAGTAGTCTTTTGGGCCAGCCTTGTACATTTCCCTCTCTTTGGACAACTCACAGAGAGCTCTCTCACTCTGGTAGAGATGTGTAACCCAGGATGTGGAACCTTCAGGCTGATGAGAGCTTACTCTTCAGTGGTTAGATCGAATATCCCTAAGCTACATAGACTCTATCTACACCTCCTGCTGACAAGTCCTTCCATACTCACCTAAGGCCAGAAGGAAATGATAACAAAACATGGGACTGTATCAGTACATGGCTGATCTGTGGTACAAGACAGCCTAAAGGTAAAATACCCCAAGTGATAACCCCTGAGCACCAACCATGCTACCCACAAACCAATATAAGTCTGATTTCCCTTCTAAGTATTCAGCTTATTAATTTCTTTCATCTTTGGAATGAGTGTCCAGTTGAGGCCTTGGTTTAGTCAAGTGTGGATCATGAAGCTATCATGCCTGGAAGCCCTGCCACATGAGAGGCACTCTGTACATTTCTGCTAATTCATACTGTAAAACTGCACCTACTCAACAGAAGCATCTACTCTACAGAAGAGGAAGATGGTACATGCTATGATTTTTGTCTGGCTGATGCTCCTTCTCCACTTCATTCCTGTGGTACTGATCACTATGCCATTTTCCTTACTTTGAGTAAGAATAACAATAGCTCAGTGTTGCCAATTACTATTCCACTGAAATATTTTGAGTCATTTATATCTCACAACAACTCTATGATGTGGATCCTGTTAGTTTTCTCAATTGTCAGATGAGAAGATAGAGATACAGAGAAACAGTGGTATTTTCTGTTACAATAGCAAAATACCAGAAGCTGGATACTTCATAAAGATAAGAGGTTTGTTTGGCTTATTGTTCTGAAGCTTCAAAAGCATAGAGGTGACATAACTTTGGCTCTGAGAACCTCAAAGGAAATGACATCACAGGAGCAGGGGTGTATAAAAGGAGAGAGAGCACATGATGAGACAGGGAGCCAGAGACCAAGAATCCTGCTTACCCTTTTCTAACACCCTCTTGTGAGAACAAAGGTTCCAAGAAAACTACTTTTAATTCCTTCTAAAGGCAGCATCCCTGGTGACCTAATTATCTTGCACAGAGTTCCAATAATTTCTTAGTGTGTCCACACTAGGGACCAAGCTTCTGAGAAATGAACTGGTGGGGGCACATTTGAATAGTAACCAAAGCACAGCAGAAGCTAAGTGACTTATGTAAGGGTATAATTTGTCTTTCCTTATGACTTAGGAACTTCAGCTGCAGAAAGAATCCTTTCTTCTTTGGTGAGGATGCTAGGAAGAAGTTGGTACAGTTATGAGCAGTTGCATCCCTTATTCTATAGTGAACCAGGCCCTCTCCTTCCTCAGAGAGGAAACGAGAACTCAGGCAGATTCTGAGTCAAATTCTATGTACTCCAACCTTCCACTTGCTTGCGTTCATGTTCCTCTTAGGGTTGGTTGGTAAGTTGTCCTTTCGCTTTGGAACATAATCCTGTAAATGTACAGGAAATTTCTTTTTTTAAATACCTAGAAGGAGATGAGATTTATTTATTGTACTGTACTTTCAAGCAAAAGTTATCTGGTTAATAAAAGGAAGAAAAGGTTTGAGAGAGGCTGTGTGGTAGGCTGATTCGGCAAGCTTTCTCACTACTCTCTTTGACCACATCTTCCTTCCCTCAGCAGCCTCTTCAGCTGGCTCTGCCCAAGTTCTCACCACCTCAATGCCTTCTGCTCACCCCCACTGGTCAGCCTTGCTTAAACACTGTCTTCAGCACTCTGTGATTTCTCCCACAGCTTCCCCCGCATAGCAAATCTCTCTAGTTTTCTCACCCTCCAGTTTTCTCACACTCCAGTTGGGAGTCATTTAACTCTGAAAACATTCTCACTATCTCTCAACCATCTAGTACTTAACTTAAGCCTTGTCAGTCATGCTTCTGTGATTTCTTTACTCGAGTCTTCTAAAATGACCAGAACCAAATCCATCTGAGACCCAGCTAAGAAAAACCTGTCTACTCTAATCACTATTTCTTTTAAGGAGGTTCAGAATCAACTTGTCTAGAACAACCTTCAAATCTGCAGAGTTTCATTTCATATGTTTACTATTCCATGAAAGTACTACTAATGCAAGTATAAAATAGAAGTTATTTTAAAGAACTGAATTATAGAAAATTATATTTTAAGTGATTGTGAAGATGATTTCCTTTGATACATTTAGTTTTTACTTAAATGGTGCATGTCTTATTTTCCATTTCATGGCTAACATCAGAATGCAGATAAAAATCCAACTAAATGAGAAAGCTCAAGGAGTAGTTTTCTCAAAGCATATACAGATATAGCCTTTCTTGCAAAGAGCTAAAAAGCTTCCTCCACAGGAATGGCACTGGTCCCCAACAGTGGTCTTCAGCAAAGCTGAGGTTGCAGTTCTTCCACTCCGAAGCAACTTTGCAATATGGGAAATAATTTCATGCCTTTAGGAGGATCACTCACTTCTTCAATAAGACACAGAAAATGCTAAGGATAATGAACAGAATTGGCAAATGACTTCATTAAAATTAAAAACTTATGTTTGTCAAATGGTGCACCTCAGATAGTAATAAAGCTAGGCACGGATTTCAGAGGAGAGTTGTGTGCTTATGAATTTGAGCCACGAGAAAAAGATTCACTGTACTTACTTACCTTACTCTGGAAAAAATGAACATATGTCTTGGCCAGTACCACACACAAAAAAAAATCCAGATAAATGTGAACCTAAAAGTATGAATTTCATTAGTAATTAAAGAAAAAAATAAAATTACAATAAGATATTGTCACTTGCCAAAAAAGTTGGAATTTAAACCCCTAATAGTTTATTTGTAGAACTGGAACTCAAATATATCATTTGTGAGAAGATAAAATATTATCATTATTTTGAAAATATTTTTGACATTATTTACAACAGTGTACATTCATCCTATGACACAGAAATCCAGTTGCAAATATACAACTTAGTACAAATATGTGCACAAAAGTGCAACTGGAAACATTATATTATTTATAATAATCAAAAGTTGAATATATTCCCAAATGTCCAATAGAGTAAAATGGATAAATTGCTTTCCATAACAGAATATCCTTCAGAAATTACAATAAACAACTACACTTAATATATAAGATTTAAAAAATATTATGTGGAGAAATATCTCTTTCTCTCCCTCTCTCCCTCCCTCTATCTCTCCCTTCCTCTCTCTGGCTCCCTCTGTCTCCCTCTCTCTCACTTACACACACACACACACACACACACACATGCACATGCTCACAGAGTATTGTTACTTATATAATGTTCCCTAATCTAAAAAAATGGAACCATAAAGTAATGGATATGGTTTAGATTTATAAATGATAATTATGTTAAAAAAAAGAATTTACTGAACCAAGGAGGTATGATTTGAGCATTTTGTTTGTATGCTAAGTTTTGATTTAAAATGTTTTACAGAATTATTGGTACTGGCATGTAGAATATAATTGAATTTCTCAGAACATTTTCAATGGAGCAATTTAGCTAAAAGACAAACAAAATTTTTACAGGAGATGCAAGTAAAAAATAAATGGACATAATTGGTATAAAAATGTGGAAAAGGCTAAAGCAGCAGCCAGTAAGTGCTCACTCACATACTGACTGTAATAAGCATATCTTCTTATGTGCACATTTAACTTGCCGCAATAATCCACAAACTCAATAATGAATATCTCTATCTATAGAAATGAGACACATTTTCAGCTTGGGATATAAGTAGCCAACATAGAAGGAAAAAAGCTGTGATGCTGAACTAATTGTATATCTGTTGTGGAAACTTGCTTTTGAAAGAATAAATATTAAAAGGTAGGTTTTGAATATTAAAAGATACATTTTTGTTATCACTAACCAGTTTACCACAAGTTCTAAATTCACAATATTTTTAATATTCCTACTCTATTTTTTTCATTCTAGATAAGATGGCTCAGAAATTTTATTATAATGAAAAACTGAACTTAAATACAGAGTAAAGGCTATTATAAAAATCGGTGCAAAGGCAAGTGTACAAAATAAATTTTCATTCAAGGAAATAAAGAACTTTGCTATCTATATTCATGTCAGATTTCTTCATTACAATAAGTATTTAGTCTTCCATTTTGGAACTTGTTTATTTTCTTTTTCATATAACAACTATTATCATTTAATTAAAAATGTACTATTAAATAGCTGACCTTTGACTTCATAAAACTTGCTCCCTAGTTTCTTGCAAATTTCATGTTAAAGGCAGTCCAGGAAATGCTAAAGGCAGAGGCACGCTTGTGGTACTCAGAGGCAGAGACCAGCTCTATGCCAGTTTTAGCAATGAAAGTTCCTTCAGTCATGTCAGACTCTGTACTCCACTGGGAACTGTGTCCCTGTCTCCCAGTGGTGTGGGTGGAATTACTGCAACTCCCACTCACAAATTTGATAGAAAGTGTTAAATTTCATGGTCTTAAAGTCATCAAAAATACTCTGAAATACTGACTGTGAATTCCACAGAATAATAATTTATGAATGTGTAATATTCTCAATTTGAAAGTTAAGGTTAAGTGCATTTTGAAAACATATGAAAATATAAACTTAATAAAACTTTTATTTATTTATTTACCTATTTATTTATTTATTTATTTATTTATTTATTTAGAAACAGGGTCTCGCTTTGTGGTTCAGGCTGGCCCTGAGCTCAGCCTCAAACTCACATCACAGCAAATCCTCCTGCCTCTGCCTCCTGAGTGCTGGGATTACAGGTGTGAGCCACCATGCCCGGCACTGTGGTGTGTGGTACTGGTTGCTGCTGGACGTGAGTCTCCATGCCCAGTATTGTATGTGGTAACCAGGGATCGAATCTGGGCCCTTGCACTTGCAAGACAGGAGCCAGAACCACTGAGCTAAATCCCCGGCCTAATAAAACTTTTATTACTGGGAGGTTAAGATTACTGGGCCAAAGGACATAATTATTTTTATATCTATTAATACATACTACCAGGTAACTGCAGAAATAAGAGTCATGAGTTCTTTTATGTATCTTAGAGTTGGTTTTTAAATCTTAAATTTTACTTAGAAATTAATGTGAAGCTATTGCTGAATATACTAACGTATTAATTTCTCAAATACATCGAGCAAAATGTCTCCAGTCTGCGTTGCTAACATAGTTACCCAGGATTCCCAGTGGAGCTACTTTAGTTCTGTTTGAAATCTGATGAGCCAGCTATGCTAATAAATGCATTTTTAATGTTATTCACAACCAAAACCTCTTACACATCTTACTTCATCAGACACAGTGTACTTTCAGGAGCCTCACCTTCCTCTCTACATAGTCCTGAAGCCAAAGGAAGTAAAGGTAGGTAAAAAAGAGACCCATGGAAGAGAAACAGAGAAAGGAACTACTTGGGCTTGAGGTTCCTTTTCTATTATTTCTCTAATGGCCAGGCTACATACAGATAAAAGACTCGCAGAGCACTGTTCTTACAGAAACTAACCGCTCTGATGTGAACATATGAAATAGGGTATAAAATCAAAGTCCTAAGAACTCATAAAATATCTCTCATAGTTTGGATTGTTTGCATGTGGAAGAGATTTTTGGTACTCCTTGAGGAACAGAGTATTTTTAAAATGAAAAAAAAAAAATAGTTTTACAGATTAGTAATAGAGTAGTAGTATTTGACATCTAAAAAGCAGTAAAATTGATTAAGAAAGGCACATAATACAAAACTTTTATTACAGAAATAATACATCTCTTCCCATTTTCTCAGGACTATTCACCTTTTCTGGTTTCATTGGGGAGTTTCCTCATTTTTATATCCACAAAGATCACCAATGTTCATTTGAAAATAAAAATAGATTTAAATGTATAAATAACACTAAAAAATAAAAATAGATTGGACTATTTATAGGCACTGAATCTCCAAGAATTATAGAGACTTTCAGGCATGACTCCTTACCTGAAATTCTTCTTACTAGTCTCTTATTTAGAACTCTTCAGTGATCTCTCCCCACTCTTCCAAAAAAACCCCAAATTCCTTAAGACCCTGAAGTGGTCTGGCTTTGCTCTGCCCCTCCAGAGGCAGCGATACTGCACTTGATCTCTCACACTCTGACCCTTTCACTCCTTTCAGTTTCCCAAGCCATCCTGGTCATCACAGTGTCTTTGCATGTGCTCTTCCTGCTCCAAAGAAAAACTTCCTTTTAACTCCATCTCACCCCATCCCCGACCAATTCAACACCAGCTTGATTCTGCTGAGAATCTTTGCCAACCACAGAGTGAAGTCCTTTCTTTCCTTACTCTTGAGCAATGTATGGGATATGCGAGCACTTATTTGTGTGATTACACAATTTAAGATCTCTTAGACTGTGAACTACGTGATGACAGGATATACATCAGGTTTTATTTATCCCCTGCAACTAAGAGTGCCCGCCATATCCAAGGCCCAAAATAATTACTTGGTGAGTGAAGGAAGGAATCAATTCTCTTGTAGCCAGTGTTAGAGGCAGAATCTTTGGCAGAAGACCAGAGGTTGAGTTTGTCATATTTCTTTTAATATCCAGACAAGGGACTCAAAAAGATATGTACAGAAAAACTTTGGTAGGTTTCCATTGCTGCAAACTCAAAAGCTCTGTGGAACGTGCAGGTAATATTGTACACAGTCCCGGAGAGACTGAGATGTCTATCTAGGTAACGTGTGGATGGCCTCAGATTACAGCTCTTCCCCTCTTAGCTAAAACACAGAGCATTGTTGCCCACAAACTCCCACCTCTAAGAAGACTCAGAATAAGAAACTAATGGTTTTTAATGTAACTGTTTCCTTCTCACCTAGGTCATATATCTAAAAGCATGGAGTAGAAATTGGTTCTAGGCAAGTTTCAAAAACAGAGACTACCATCAGTTTAAGAATGAATCTGTACTGTTTCTCACAGAAAGTGAGATTTGCTCACTAAATGAAAGATGGAGTGGAAAGAAGTTACAATGGGGAAAGTTTTCACTTAAAAAATGCAGAATTTTACTTTCTAGTGCAAAAGTCTTGACAAGACATTAGAAATATCTTACGAAGATATTATATTAAAATAAATAGTAAATAAAATATAGTTAATTTTCTTCCATAGAAGAGCTATTTAGGTAAGATGCATTTTTACGATTCCACACTGTACCATCATGACTATGCTTTAGCACATATACCTGATAATTTGCACACACAGCATTCATATTCAAAAAGCAAGGGGAAAATAAACTGGTTGCTGGAAGCAGAAAAGACAGCTGTTGAATTCAGTGAGCATTTTCCATTTGAATAGTTGATGTGAGACGTACTTGATTTTTTACTTGAAGTGCATACTAAGGAGACATTAAAAGATTCGCAACCTGACAATAATCGATGCTTAGGTTGCCAAATATTTGTTTTTTCCTCTCTAAAGCCCAGAAATTTTATGCAAAATTTTCATTTGAATTTCAGGCAAAATTTCAAAAGCATTTTGCTTTTAAAAAACAATTGCCAATCTGTTCTTCCAATCTGTAGAGAAATAAGAATTCTCTGAGCTTTCATCTCTATTATCAACAACTCTGTAAAATATCTACCTGATTTTTTTCACCCAGTTCTTCAAATCAGGTTGCAGATGCAAATAATTTGTATGTTCCTTCTTCCGAAAGACTGAAGGCATACATTATTCCATTCATGGTTGTATACTGGTTTTCAGGTCAGGCACAAGAGATGGGCCCTAGGCACTTTTTGTTAGTCACTGCACACATAAATTACTTATGTTGGGAAAAATATTATGCCACTTAGGAAAAGTCTTTTCTGCATCTTCTGAAGAAAAATAATGTTTAAGTCCTTAATATTTATCATGTAGTACCTGTTTTAAGAACAAAGTAAATACAAGTTTTCCTTTTCGACTTCCGGTCACCATGTATTTGCCTAGCATTTAAATTATTCAAACAGAATGAATATGTTATTAATTCACATGAAACATTTTCATAGTTAATTTTTGACATATAGACTAATCATCAGAGAGATCAGAAATATTCCTTTCCAGTGCTAGATTTTAAGAGGGTTAATTTTTTTTTAATCTCTAGAAAGTCCAAGTCCAAGTCTGTTCTGAGACAACAGGTGAACTCTTAGTGCTGAACCTCTTTAAAAATAAATTTAAACAAAATAATTCCATAATCACAAGATATAATAGCACAGAGTAAACAAATGGGAGGAAGAGAGGGTTATAAAAAGAGAACCAAAGCAGGATTGAAACCTAGAAGATTAAAAATTAAGTCTTACAGCTCCACATATGGCATCAGAGGCGTACCATAGTTAAAAACGAGCTCCAGAGGGCTTAGATAACCCGTGACGGTCTTGCTAACTGCTTCTCTTTGGGGCTGGCTCTGCTTGCTGCCAGTGGCTCCCTCAGAGACATCCCATGTGTCTGGAATCTTTGAATTTCTACCATCTACACTGTACCTTCAACTTCATTTTGACAACTTTCTGAATACATCTCTCAGGTACATGATGCCTGGCCTCTCAGGCTTTCTTCTACATATGAGTGCAAGTCTCTCCAACCCATAAATTTGGTACTGTATATATGGATAAAACCAGTATTATACAGTTGATATCAAGGTCTTCAGTCAGTGGCAGCAGTAATCAGATTCCCTTGCACCGTGGCTCCAGTGAAACCAAACTTCTCCCAGTTTCTGGACAGTACACCTCTGTGTGAGGACCAAAATGTGCTATTGGTCCTATTCACACTTCTGTTCCTATCAAACTGTAACAGGAAGGCAGGACATGGCTTAATCCGAAGCCAAGCCAGAGGAATGGCCTCCCATGTACAACTTCCACTCCTCTTAACTTTCGTAGAATGAAGAAGAAACATTCCAGAAGAGACATTCATATATGTGCATGGTGGAATAAGCTCGCTTGGTTTCAGAGGTCTCTGGAGGTATCCCTGAGGTTTACTAACCAGGCCCTTTGAATATCTCTGGTTTTCAGATGCAGAGAAAACAGATGTGTTCCATGATTCCACGGGATAGAAGCTGGCAAGTCCCCATCTTCAGGAGTTCATAACTGGTACATTTATGAATATTGAAATCCAAATAGAAAAATCCTGACCTGGGGGATTTGACTGGACACCCAGCCCATGCCCTTTTATGAGATCAACAAGGCTATCTATGAGGATTTGGTTTGGAAATGCATCACAAAAATACTGCTGCCACCGATTTTGTTTTGTCCACTCCCCCCAGTGTTTGACTGAGACTTGAAAGTATCCTGCAGGCAGCCTTTATTGGGTAGCTGAACAGACAAGAAAAACTATAACCTGGACAGGGAGCCTACTGACATGGATGACGCTGTATAGACTGTAAGAGAAACATTCACTCCCCGATGCTTTTACTCTAATGGATTTTCATAATAATCAGAACATAATTTCCAAAGAGTTGTAGCCCACCAGGTAGAACGTATCACATTCAACATATACATAAAAATATTGTGAAAGCACCACATATTATTTAGAAGCATCCTGGTGTTATGCAGAAGGGAGATTAAAAAGCAAGATATAATCATTATGGTGACCACTGATCCTGATATATTAACTTTATGGGATGAGAAATGTCTATCAGAAGAGTAAAGAATGCATCTGGATATGAGAGGATGGGTCGTGGAGGCCTGGCCCCGGGCACTGCAAATATGGTCCCTCATCATTTCCTCTCTGGAACTGCTTCTCTGTTCTGCTTCCTGGTCACCATGAACTGAGCAGCTTTGCTCTTTTATGTCCTTCCCCACGATGTTTCAGCTTTGGAGCCACCTGATTAAAGACGAAATGTGAGCCAATTAAATCTTTTCTTGAAGTTCTACTTTTGGATCTTGTGTTCAGGATTTTAAAACACAATATCACTGACTTTTGGAAGAGTATGCCGTGCTACTTGTGGTTTGATACAGAATTCAAGAAATCTATCCTTCAAAATGTATGGAGAAAAAAAAGAGAAATAACAAACACTGAGCACTGCCAATAGAAAAGGGTCCTGTAAAGAGAGAGAATATCTGAATTCAGAGCAGTTAGGAACAGAATGTACAACAATGCCAAGAGTCTACACACAGAATTTTGTTTCATTTTTCTTCAGAAATGTGAAGGAGACAAGACACTGGATTAAGATATTAACCTGAGTCTAAGGCAAGAGGCTCAGTGTGCAGCAATGTGTGAAACAGTAAGAGTGTGCTACGGGCCTTTCTTCTCTGTGAGCAGTGAGCAGAGATCTGGCCCAAACTGAAGAGCCCTTGGTGCTCTGTGTACTGCTCTACCAGCAGAAGGCAGAAGGAGCAAAGGAAGTTATCTTGACAACACTCGTAAACTTAATCAGACAGAAGGAAGAAAATAAGCAGCAAAGCCAAAGCCCTCACCACAGAGACCCGGGCAATGCCTCAGAGAGTCCTGTGGGGGAAAACGCAGGTCCCAGTTTACTCGGTGGTCTTTGTATGTACACATTCGGAACCTAATTTCAGATTTAAAAGAGAAAGATGAAAGAAAAACGTACACATATGATATGATTGCCCTGGGTTTCTCTACCTTTACTGGCTCTCAGGCCTTGGTGCTAATCAATGTTTAAGAATAAAAGAGAAAAATTAATTAAGCTTATTTCTCTATAACAGTGATGGGTGTGTTTATCTGTGTGTGTGCGCGCATGTGTATGTGCGCATGTGCACATGCATGCGGTACTGGAGATTAAACCCAGGGCCTTCACACTGAGGTAACAATTTCAGCCTTTTTTAAATTTTGAGGTGGATCCTTCTAAGTTGCTAAGTTTTCTGAGTTGGGCTTGAATTTATGATACTCCTGTGTCTGCCTCCCAGAGTCCTGGAATTACAGATATGTGACATCATGTGTGATTAACAGTGAATTTTTGAAAGTGTCTTAAATTCTTCTCACTAGTTTCACACTTGCTTGTCATAGAAATCAGACTGTCAAAGTCTGTAACATTCAAGAAATGCTTATTAGTCAGCATATTTTACAAATGCATTAAAGAAAAAGATGATGTCTCCACAGTACTAATGTGAATTGCTAACATGTTCTTAACGATGCTTAAAGGCAACGATCAGTGAGTGAATAAAAAGTGTGGAAAATTTTCTCTCAAGAGTCATTACCATGGTAAGTTATATGTTTGTTTATGGTGACGAATTGCATTCATATTACAGAAAGTCTATTTCAGAGGCATAAAAAGCATTTTTATTGTTACAAACAATCTAACAAATGAGCCCAAATAGTTTGATGGTAATTGAGACAGCCAGGGACTAGTCTCCTTTATAAGGCTGATTACTTCACAGTAATAAGCATAATTGTTCAAACATACAGAAGACACTTTTCAGTCTCAGAATTACTCAATTTATTCAGAAAATAGCAAGTTGAATGTTTCTGCTCATAATCTAATAAGGCCAAAATATTATACTTTATTTATTTGAATGAAACAAGAATGTAAACCACTAGATTTCATGATTGGGTGGTTTTGAGAACGCTCCACTCCAATGCATATTCAAAGGCATTCACTTGATCATGCTAGTTTTCTTTTTAATTGAAATCTTTATTGGTACATTACATACACATCATAACTGCACTCAACAATGAGAATTTGTACCAGTATATGACACAATTTAATTCTCATTTTTTCCCCATACCCTTACCCACCCTACTATCCCCACCACCTGTGTACATAGCTAGGTCATGCCAGTTTTAAGTGTAAGAAAACTACACCAGAGAATTTTTTTCTTGTTTTTACTATTTCTTTCTTCATGATATCAGACATCACCAATGCACATGAACACAGAAGGTATGAAGGTAAATGTTTCACACTTTTCATTCAAAGATATTTAAAAGACACAGGGATTTAGATATCTTCTTTTAAATAAATTTTTATATTCAAACAGTGTATATTTGTGCTTTCCACTTTGAAAGACTGTAGACCAGGTCGCAACATCACTGTGAACACAGGAAGGTCTTCTTATTCTGTGTTATGATTTATTTGTGGCTGGAGTATTATTATAACCATGCCATGATTCTTAGGTTTCTTTCCCAAAAATTGTAATTATAAATTTGGGATATTTCAAATCATGTTTCTTAGTACAGTTAAAATTTTATGTAATAGGAGGAATGCATGTTAATTTAAAATTCCTTATGTCAAAAGCTTTTTGAAAATGTTACTTACCTTTTCCTGGTCTTCATTCTCATCAAAATGCTCATTTTTACCTGCAGTGGTCTATGTGATGGCCTCTCTTAATATTGGGACAGAAACACAAGGAGGTCTATCCTGAAGTTACAGTTCAAATCAGAAATGCTTCTTTTGGTTTCTTGTCCTGAATATCATGCAAAAGCTCTTAAACAATCCATGTTTGGGAAAGTAAAAAGATCATTTAACAAGTGGGCAATCTTTAGGTATCAAAACATATCAAAGCAATCCAAAAAAGACTTTAAATTCATGACAGTGTATCAAACTAGAAAGAATACCAGCCCAGGAATGGGGAGCCTGGACTCTCCCCTCATGAATCCCATTAACTGGGTTCTATTAATTGTATAATCAGGGGCTGGGAAGTTAGCTCAGTGGTTCCAGCACCTGTCTTGCAAACACATAGGGCCCGGGTTCAACCCCCCGGTTAACCACATACCATACTGGGCATGGAGACTCACGCCCAGCAGCAACCAGTACCACATCCCACAGTGCCGGGCGTGGTGGCTCACGCCTGTAATCCCAGCACTTGGGAGGCAGAGGCAGGAGGATTGCTGTGATGTGAGTTTGAGGCTGAGCTCAGAGCCAGCCTGAACTACAAAGTGAGACCCTGTCTCAAAAAAGCAAAACAAAACAAAAATTGTATAATCAGATAGGCTCTGTGCTGTTTACCCAGGGGAGCCACTCCCATCATCTAAACTTCGACATCGTTTTAACCAATCACTCCCTGGATCTAAGTTTCCTTGTCTGCAAGATTAGAAGATTAGAATGGATACTTTCAGGCTTCTCTGTCTTCTGAACCGCAGTCAGTCCCACACACTCCCATTCATTATCTCTGCTTTTCTTTTCAGAAAACTGCATATACTTTTGACAAAAATTGCTGATGATGTTTATGCCATGTTTTATCAATTTACCTGATTAACTGATAAAAAGTAGCTACTTTTTAAAGGGATAAGGATGCAGGAATGATGTACACAAGTGAATATGGTATAGAATGAAGATATTGATTATGGTAAGTATTTTTGCTTATGTTTTCTTAAATTTCATTCTTATATTCTAAAAGGCAAATTCCTGTGGCATACAAATGAGTCAAAGAGATATATAGCAGCATAAATATGCATAAAATATGGTTAAGTAATTACAGTGTTTTAAAAAGCATAGATTATAAAATAAGTAGCCATAGAAATAGTGCACCATTATTTGTCATTGATTTTTCTATTTACATTTATCAAACCTACCAGGTTCACATTGTCAAAGAAATAGCTTTGTTAGCATCCTTTATTGCTTCTCTCATCTGTCCTAAATCACTGAAGAGAATGTCAAGAGAAAGTGTATTTTTCTGTAGTCTCCAATGTTTTCTAATTTCGAAGGGAAAACTGGATAATAATTGCACATAATACTCTGATTAATAGTCACTATGTGACTCAATAAGGTGTTTGCAATTCACTAAGAGGGAACCACAGGGGATGTTGAAATTCCCATCCATATAGAAAAAGAATAAAAGTTTTTAAAGATGAAAATGAACTACTGGAGTAATATAAAAGTAACTGATGGAAGAAAGATCCTAAATCCTCAGAGCTGACCAGGTGAGTTGGCTTTGGACATAGCTTACATTGGAGGTGAACATCAGCTAACATAAAAGAGCTAGCATAAGAGAAAGAGAAACTGAAAGACTCAATGACAATTGGCTCTAATAATCTTTACCTCTTTAAAGTAGTAGAAAATATAATGATCATAACTTAATAATACTTTGAGAAAAGCTTAATAAGACAGTTGTTTTCCTATGAAATATAATTATCTTTACTATTTGTGTAGTTTAAACTGTTCAACTAGGACTATAAGAGAAGGTTATTAGAGCTTGTAGTTCTTAATTGTTGATTACTGAGCTATAAATTACTCCAGTACAAAGACCCTGGCCAGGGTTAGATTTTCAATAGGAAGCTCAACTAACAGCTTATCAGCTTATCCATTTCCTCCCTCACACTGATGTTGCAAGTACTCATTTCCACCTCCTTGTGGCTGCAGAATCGCTACAGAAAATGAGGAGAAATCTGTGTATGTGGAGAGGGTATGTTAGCAAGATAGAGTCCAATACACTGTTATATGGGGGTGATATTTCATTACTTTGGCCATACCCTGTTGGCTTGAATTAATTATAGATTCTGGATGCATTCAGCAGGGATGATTATAACAAGAAAACAAACATCAGTGGGGTTGGCTTAGAGTCTCAGGCATAATTCACTTTCTCTCTACTAATAAGTCACATTTCTTTCACATGGAAAATATATTCCCCCTTTGCTAATATTCCCAATAGAATCATTCCATGATTAGCATCAGCTCAAAGTCTGAACTCTCATCAGCTAAATCAGGTCTGAGTGCATGTGACTGTCAATTATAATTCTCTGGGAACAACATCTCTCCATGTGTGGATCTGTGCAACTAAAGACACAAGGTATCTATCTCAAT
Source organism: Petromus typicus (assembly GCA_004026965.1). Classification (NCBI taxonomy): domain Eukaryota; kingdom Metazoa; phylum Chordata; class Mammalia; order Rodentia; family Petromuridae; genus Petromus; species Petromus typicus. The sequence goes on along the minus strand of PVIR01001809.1, from coordinate 42,790 downwards.
ACAGCCAATATGCATTGGTGGGATCAGGGTGGGGCAGTCCTTACATTCACTGTAACAAAGTGTACACTCAGAGGTAAAAGAGAATCACTGGTCTTCACCAGTTCAGAAATCCATTGAGCCGGACCAAAGTTAGATCCCTTAGTTTTCAAAGATTGAAAATAATTTTCAGTGGTTCTCAGTTCCTTCTTTTGAACTCTTGGTTCTGCTGTTATCTTCCACTTTCATAGATGATAGCACCAAGTAGTTTTAGCCATCTGCTTCTTGCCAGAAAAGTGATGAGAGTCCAATAATTTCCTTTCATTTTGAACCTTGTCTGTTCCTTTCCATCTGCACTGGAAGTATTTTCTCTGAAATGATTTTCTCAAAAACTTTGGTAGTCCTATGTATTTCAAGGATATTCACCACAGTAGACAGAAGCCCCAGTAGCAGGGTTTTTTTAATCTAATTCTTCTTTATAGAAGATCCTTAAAATTCAACCAAAAGCTTACTAGACTTAATTGCCAAATTCAGTAGTGTAGCTGGAATAAGTTCAATGCTAAAAAATCAGTAGCTTTTGTACACACAAACAACAAACTCACTGAGAGAGAAATTGAGAAGGCAAGGCCTTTCACAATAGCATCAAAAAAAAAAAAAATCTGTGAATCAGCCTAACAAAATAAGTGAAAAACCTCTACTCAGAAAATTACAGAGCTCCAAAAGATGAAATAGAAGAAGATATCAACAAATAGAAATCCCTGTTCCTGGGTAGGTAGAACCAATATTGTCAAAATGGCTATCCTCCTACAACTCCTATATAGATTCAATACAATCTTGATTGAAATCCCAACAGTATATCTCACAGATTTAGAGAAAATGATCCAAAAATACCTCTGGAAATACAAAAGACCTAGGAGAGCAAAAGCAATTCTAGATAACAAAGACATGGCAGGGGTATCATGATCCCTACCATGAAACTATACTACAAAGCCACTGTGATAAAAACTGCATGGTAGTGGCAAAGTAGACCCAAGATCAGTGGAATAGATAAGAAGATCCATCACCTCTTTAACAAATAGTGTGGGAAAAACTGACCTCTAACCTGCCAAAGGCTAAAGCTAAACCTATCTCTTTTACTGACTACTGAACTAAAATGAAAGTGGATTAGAGACCTAAATATTAAAACAGAAATACTAAATCTGTTGAAAATCAAGTTAGGCAAAACTTTTGGAGACATTGGCTTAGGGAAAGTATGGACAAAATTTCTATAGCATGAGAACTAGCAGAAGAAATTAACAAATGGAACCTCATTTTGATAAAAAGCTTCTGCATAGCTAAAGAAACCACTGGCAGAGTGAAAAGACACCCAACAGATGGGAAAAAAAAAAAAAAACCAACTTACCGGCTACTCCACAGATAAAGGGCTATTATCTAGAATATATCAAGAGTTTAAAAAAAAAAAATCCACCCCCTCAACTTAAAGACACAATTCCAAAATGGACATCTGAAATGTACAGACACTTTTCAGAGGAAGAAGTAAAAGCAGCTAAAAAGTATATGAAAAAATGCTCAATATCACTGATCATTCCAGAGATGCATATGAAAATAACTCCAAGATTTCATTTCACTCCACAAAAAATGGCTGCTATCTTGAAATTAACCAGCAACAAGTGCTGGCAAGGCTACAGGGAGAAAGGAACCCTTCTCCACTGTTGGTGGGAATGTAGACTGGTATAACCACTATGGAGATCAGTGTGGAGATTCCTCAAAAACTAGGATTAGAGGTCTCATTTGACCCTGCTGTTTCCTTGCTAGGGATATACACAAAAGAATTAAAAGATTCATATCACAGTGATATATGTGCACTCATGTTTATAGCAGCTCAGTTTGTGATGGCTAAATCTTGGAAACAATCCAAATGGCCATCAACTGGAGACTGGATAAAGAAGATGTGATTTTTTTTTTTATAAAATGGAGTATTATTCTGTCATAAAGAATGATAAGTTTGAGTCATCCATACTCAAACGGACATACCTTGAGGACATCCTCATAAGTGAAATAAATAAGTCACAGATGTGTAAATACATTGTTTTTCTGATATGAGAAACTGAGAATGTAAATGACATCAAAAATGTATGTTAGATATTGTACAATAGAAACTATTCAAAGGGAAATGGGGTGGGGATAAGTAATGTGGGGAAAGAAAAAACTGTGATGGCAATAAAAAGTGGAAACAAAGCTTATATGTATAGGGAGTGAGGTTTGTAGGGTGGGTAGAGGAATGGGAAAAAAATGAGAATCAATTCATGTCATATACCGATACAAATACCAATGTTGAGTGTGATCATGATATGTATATAAAATGCACCTATTTCACAATAGAAATAGTGCATTTCTTCATTATATATTTTACTCTCATATTTTTTAGTAAATGTCTTCAACACTTGGCTTAGAAATATTATCCATTATAATTTTTGCCTTTAGATACAACTGTTGGAAATAATTGGTGTAGATTAATGCTATGTATAACAAGACATCTCTTCATCCAGTTTCTAATACTGTGATCTTTATTTTTCCAGACCTTCAGACAAGAACCTTAGGATCTGATTTCAAAGCCATTCTGACATTTTTAGGACCATCCTACTTCCAAATACCAATATCAGTATTTGTTTGCTATTGTTATGTACAAAATCATCACTTACTTGCTTAAAACAACATAATTTATCTTAGTTTCTGTGAGTCAGTAATGTGGACATGACTTAGCCATGTTTTCCTCTGGGAGCCTCCCAAATCTGCAATCAAGGTCTTGGGCAGGACTACATTTTGTTTGTCTGGGACTCAGTGAAGGAGGAACTCACTTTTATGCTCATGGGTTAGGTGACAATACTCAGTTCCAGTGGCTAGAGAATTCATAGCAACTTTAAAGTGAGGGACTGACAGAGCCAGGGATTTAACTCAGTGGTTCTGCTATCTTCTTAGCAATTGCAAGGTCCTGAGTTCAATGCCTGGTACCACATATCACAATGCCAGGCATGGTGGCTGACGCCCTTAATGTCAGCATTCAGGAGGCAGAGGCAGGAGATTATTGAGTTTGACGGTAGCCTGGGCTACATAGTGAGTTCAGAGCCAACCTTAACTGTAAAGCGAGACACTGTTTCAAAAACAAGCAAACAAAAAAACAAAGCAAAACACAAACAAATAAACAAACAAAAAACCAAGAGGGAATGATTCTGCTGGCAAGAAGGAATGTCCTAGAATGCGATATTATGTAACTTACATCTCACCACCTTTCCATATTTCAAAGGTTAGAACTGAGTCACAACTTCTAGCAACAGCTAACGGTCACATTCCTCCAAAATACAGAGATATTTGGGGCCAACTTGGTACTTCCATCCTTTCTCAAAATTTAGGATTTTTTTTTCTTTGCTGCTCTCTCACATTTTACTTTCCTATCAAAGTAGAAATCCTTCAAACAAGGCATACACTTTTACATCTCTGAGCTTTTGTTCATTTCACTTTTTGCCACTGGAACAACATACACCACCTCCAGCTGCTATTGCATATATGTTAGTTCAGTCTCTTACTAGTCAACAGTGAAAGTCAGCCCTGCTGTCAACTTAACTGCCCATCAAAAACTGAGCTTCACTCTTAACACTAATGCGAATTCTCTTTACTTTAGTTTTTTTTGCAGAAAAAAAAAAAAACACCTTTTTGTGCAATTGATATAAGGAAAGCTATCCATGAGAAATCATAAAAAGGATAATATAAGGTTTTTATGTTCCTGCTCCCTGGCTTTAGAAGTGTTTATGGACATTCAGTACTTTGCTCCCAGGTTAAATATGGGCCAGTAATGTAGATTTTCTGCCTCTCTCAGGTTTTTCCCTCCCCCATGTTTTTCATAGATGAAAACCCTCATCATCTCTAGGAAGGATGACATCAGCTTCCTCTGCCCTCTGAATTCCTTACAGAATTCATTAAAATCTGCACTTGCTCATCTAATGTATCTTGACTCCTTACGGCCTATTAGATCCTGGATATACAGTGATGGAAAGATGCTGTTCCTACTTCCCAGCTAGTAAGCGACTTGCCAGATAGTAAGGGAGACAAGTCATGCAGAAAATGGTCACCTGTGTGTGATGTAGGGCAGAAATGATATTCATGCCAAGGATTATGATTGTACAAAATCTTTCTGCACCTGAAGAGCTGAAAATAATTTGCAGTGACTGAATCAGATATGAAGCGTATAAAGAAGAGGTAACAGAGCTATAAAAGACACCTAAATGGTAAATGGCTTTTAAAGGACCAGGATCGAGGGTCACTAAAGCAGACTAGAAGATCCAGAGACAACACTAGATACACTAAGCCACTTCATCTTTGACAGAGGAGCCAAACACCTGCAATGGAGGGAAAATAACCTCTTAACAAATGGTACAGGAAAAACTGGGCTTCAAGTTGCCAAAGAATAAAGCTAGATCTGTCTCTTTCTCCATGTACCAAACTAAAATCAAAGTGGATTAGAGACCTAAACAGTTGGCATTTGTTGACTGCATAAACTATAACACTACTCTTTTTTTTTGAGACAGGGTCTCACATTTGTAGTTCAGGCTGGCCCTGAGCTAGCCTTGAACTCACTGTAATTTTACTGCTCTGCCTCCCGATTGCTGAGATTACAAGTGTGAGCCACAATGCTTGACACTGTGGTATGTAGTATTGATTGCTGCTGGGCGTGAGTCTCCACACCCAGTATGGTATGTGGTTACTGGAGATTGAACCTGGGCCCTTGTGCTTGCAAGACAGGTGCCGGAACCACTGAGCTAAATCCCCAGCCTTAGAATGCTGCTCTTAACCTAGGATTCTCATCACTTTCTTCAGTATTTACAATTTCTTTTAAAAATTCAACAAAGTACTCTAAGTCATATGAAAAATCTATTTATGTTTTCATTCATTATTTAATTGGTAAATGAGCCTTTGGGGATGTAAATACTTTAGCAATATGCTGGAATTTCTTTTAAACATTTTCAAAATGCTATCTGTTTACAACTAATGAGTCAATGCTATTCTTTCTAATTCAGTTTGAATTGAGATTAAGCATTTAAAAAACCAAGCCATTGAATTTATGCTTAGTCTCTGATGGTATTCTCCAAACTGGACCTTATTGTCTGAAGCAGCAGGAACTTGTACTACTAAAATACCTCCCAATTTGATTTGTGATTTTCCTGTACAAAGTAATAAACAAATTTTAATTTCAGAAGTCTGTGTAGGAAAAAGAGGTAAAAGTAATGTCATATAATCAAATTGTCATGACAGCTTTAGAAACAGAGAAAGTAGCTGTGTGATTCTATTTAAGTGTTCAATCTCCCTGAGCCACAGTTTCCACATTTCTAAGGTCAAACATTTACCTGGTCAACCTGTGAGGAGAAAAGAGAAAAATGTGAAGAAACTTACCTAAGGTAGAAGTTCCATAAATTCAATCCATCTTTCTATTCATTTTATAATAAAAGTAGCTGTTGCTTAATTATTTCCAAGAGCTGTCTTTGAATCTTAATTCCCCCATTACCAGCTACACGACATTCGGCACACAGTGTAAACTCTGTGCTGTGGGCAGCCGACCTGTAATGAGTGCTGCGGGAAATCCAGCCTCCTCGGCTCCTTGCAAAGATTAAGTAATTCATGTGCAGAGCTTTGCCTTCTGCCCAACACATGCTAAGTGCTCTGAGACAAAATTTATTATTGGTTTTAATTGATAAAAAGTAAATGACAGTGAGGAACCTTCTGTAGGGCTTTTGTCTCCCTAAGCTTATGGTTTTGGATGGAAAAAGAAGAAATATTCTTTTTTATCACAAGTTTCTTTCACTTAAATATTTGAGAGTCATACCAAAGCTTTAGGGTATGCAAAAGGCTCTGTGGGTGGTGAGATTTGTACTTTCTATGGTTCCTAAATTCTTGGTGAGTACATATGCTAGCTAATCATAAAAATGTTTCTTTGAAAAACAAAGCAACTTATTCATAAAAATGATCAATGATGCTGGCTGGTATTAACTGAGTAGTATGTTGCTTCCTGGTTTGGTCTAGTTAATATATTTTTCATCATCGATGTATGCCATGTACTAGTCCTGTAGCCATCCTATACCAAGCACATTTCTGGAAACTGCAAGCAACAGCTTCCTAAATTTATCTTCGGTATGGAGACACTCTTTTCATCATTTGTTAATTGTATATTGTTTTCTTGGGGACATTCAATGTTTGGAGAAATACTGCTAAATGAAAATGACTTCATAGAGCTGAAAAATGAAAATAGCCCTTTGGTTTGAAGTATTAAACTATAAAAGACTAATCTTTTTTGCCAGTGAAGCAATGCCATGTATGAAGTAAGGTGCTTCAACTTCACCAGTTTCATCAAGAAAAGACCATCCCAAAGATGATGATTCTAGGATCTATAAGCATTGGTCCTACGGGCACATTCTATATTGCTCCCTTTATGTGACAGTCCCAACCTTCACCTGCCTAGCAGTTTATTAGTTTGAGATGGCAGATTCAAGCTTTTATTTTGCAAAGTATTTCATAGTTCTTTCTAGAAGCAAGAGCATACTTCCCATGGATTGTGAGGCTTTGTTTTGTTTTAAATTTTGTGTCAATCAGCTTATATTCTTAGTCATGGGTGAGGAACTTTCCTGGCCTCCGTATAAAAAGATGCATTAGCAGCCAAAAGGATAGGCAGCCTGGATTAAAACCTCCTACAGATCCAACCCCTGTGGCTTGTTTTACAGTGATGGGCTGAATTACATAAAATATACAGAAATCCATTCCTAAATCCCAGCCCCCATTATTTTCAGTGTGTCCAATGTCACATGTTATCATTATGGTTTTAAAGTCTCTAAAGAAGTAAACATTTATTTACAGAAACTGTGCATTTTGTTTTGGCACTACTGATCTCAGTTGGCCTCATTACACAGATCCCTTAAAGCCCCTGATACACTGGGCCAGACAGGCCATGTATAGCTCAATATTCTGATTCAACAGTTAAAGACTGCTGAAGATTTTTACCAGGTGAAATTTCTTTCACCTGGTGTAAACTCCCTCCTTGCTGAGATTGGAGGTAAATTGAAACCAGAGAGAATAAAAGGCTGTTAGCTGAGGCTGTGTTTAGTTTCACAGCCACACAGAAATACTTGAGAAAGAGCACTCAAACCGACAGGTGATTTGGTAGTGAGAGCCTCTCAGGAAGAGCCTCCATCTCTTCCTGAATACAGTGAAATCATGTAGCATGAAGTCTTGAAGTCTTTCTCATTTCTAATTTTCTATGGATCTCTGAGTTTGCTGGCACTATGTTCTGGCAAGATTTCAGTGATTTGGCCCAGAAATACATAGAGAACCAATAATAATTTATTCTTATATACCTGAAAGAAATAAATTATAAAACCCCTGAAATAAAACAAAACAAAACAAAAAAGGAGATATTTTAAAATAAAGTATGATATTATGTATTGCTCTTTCTATTCACAATTTATGATTCTTTCATAGAGGTCACTAAAAACCATTTGTGTGGATGAGCTAGATCATCACCATAGTTGGCTTGAAAGTGGCTTTTTGGGGACGCCTGGGTGGGTCACAGAGACCTGACTTGTGTCTGGTCCCTCACTCCTTCTCTCTGGCAATGTTCCCTTTTGCTTCCAGCTGCCTCAGCCAACAGCTTTCCTCAGCAGATTCCTTTTGCTGCGATTCTTCTGTCTTGAAACTATCACCATGGACTGAATCCTCCAAAACCGTGAACTAAACTTCACCTCTCATCCCCAAGCTGACCACCACCTCCCACCCATATTTGTTCTCACTCGTCACCCACCCCTCCATTTCTCTTCATGCTGTGAGCATCATTTTGGAAAGTCTTTCATAGCTAGGTTGTTCACTCATTTCTTCTTTTTCTTCCATCTTAACTATATCTTTTTAATGGTTATTTTCTTCCTTTCTCTCTACCTTAATTATATATTTACCATAAAGTTCAATCTTATCTTTTGTATATTTACTTACTTAAAGAAGTCACACTTTCTCAGGGGCTGGGATTTAGCTCTGTGGTTCCAGCACCTGCCTAGCAAGTGCAAGGTCCTGCTTTTGATGCTGGTAATCACATACAACAATGCCAGGTGTGGTGACTCACACTCATCAGCAATCTGTATCACATACCATAGTGCCAGATGTATTGGCTCATGCCTGTAATCCCAACTCTTGGGAGGCAGAGGCAGGAGGATCGCTGAGAGTTCAAGGCCTGCTTGGGCTATATAGGTAGGGGCCAGCCTGAACTACAAACAAGATCCTGTTTCAAAAAGCTAAAACAAAAAAAAAAGAAAAAAGAAATCACACTTTCTCATTTATTAACTTTCTTATTCTATGTTTAGGATTCTTCAATCCAAATTCACAGCACAAATTTCTGCCCAATCATTTATGCCAGTGGTTGACATGGCAGATGTTTATATACACTGATATATCCAAAATCCAAAGTTATTTCCTTTATTTTTTCTTTGTCATGCAAAGCATAGGCTGGATCATTGCCATTAATTCTTTCATTATCATTAATAATATTACACTTTCCATAAGCCACTCATCTTAAAAATTTTATTTTTTTTCTTTCAGTTACTCTCTGATGGAAAAGGGAAGTCTATCTACCTGTTCAAATCTTAATTTCAACAGGCTTCATGATTGGGGCAATTTATGCTTCTGTTTCATCACTGGCTTGTGTATACAATGGAAGTGTTAATATTACCTACCTCACAGGAAAAGGGTAAAACTGCCAGCACACCATAAAGTAGCACAGTGTCTGTCCTGTGCCAAGTGCTCTGTAAAGTGTGGTTCACCAAGTAAACAAGAAACAAGTTATGATTAGACTCAAGGAAAACAAAGTTTCCAAGAAAGGAAATGTAATGCTTATATTTACTATGTTTGATTCTCCTACGAAAATAACTGTGCCATGACATAAATACCATTATGGGAGTAACAAAATTATAGAAAATTTTTGTAGAAGGTAACATACGTGCATTTGTGTGGGTGTGTTATTCTGTGTCTGAAACTCATGATGTTAAATCATTGTCTTCCAGAGGGGAAAGCAAATATGTTCTACCTATCATAGATAAACTAATAATATATAGCAACATAAGCACCTTGCTGAGAACTATAGAAATAAACACCAGAAGAAAAACATTAAAAGACTAGGACCTGGAGTCAAGGTTGGAGTTAGATACATTTGAGTACTACATTTCTGTTCCATAAATATCTTACACCATTATTTGGCTTCAGAGACTAAGTATTACTCTGATTAAGATGAAAATTTTAAAGCATATTACATCATAAAATGGAAACACTGTTGAGGGGGCTATTATTTCTATGCTTTAATTTCCTATAATTTACAGTTGAAGCTAAAATATAAACTGTTTCAGGAAATAGTTATGAAAGATCATAATAAATTTATAGCTAAGCCCTAAAAAGGAATGAATGTCCAAGTGCTAAGTTAACTCTTTAAGAGACCAGGAATCCCTGATCTCTGAAAAATATCCCTTTTTGCTGGCAGGAACAAGAAATCAGCTTGTAAAGGGTTTGAAGTCTGACCTGCACATCAACAAACAGGTTGCCTTGCCATCTGAATTTTTACTCAAATGCCGGTCAGGCCTAACATAATTTTGGTTAATATTCAAGATAATTCTGGCTAATAACTTCTATTTAGGCATGATCTTTCTCATTTTTATTTGTATCTCCATCAACTATTTTTGCTACCAACATAATTGGACCATTGTTTATGATAATGAATCACTTGCATAGTATATTCAATGTCACAAAGACTATGGTTTCAGAACAGTTAAAATATCTTCTAAACATGCCGCTTCATAGCTTTAGATGAACTTGTTATTCTTTCCTACAAAACAAAAGTACAGAATTTATGATATTTAATAATAGTGGGGAAATTCAAAACCTCCAATTACTAGTAATTCAGAAGTTAGAAGATGAGTTGTCCAAATTGTCTGAACCAATTTGATGGCCTGAGGTGGGGAAAAGTCTTCACTTCAGGCTGTCTGGGGGCTAATTTCAGCTTCAAGTTCTGATTTGTTCTAGTGAGGTTTTGAATAGCAGTCACATCTCTGAAGCATGCAAATGCCTCTCTCTGTCCTGCAGCTCACAGTGGGTGGCTTGGCTTTTTGAGGAGGGGACACACCCAGATGCTGGGGTGAGTGGCACTTGGCAAAACCAAGGGTGTCATCATCGAGGCTTCTCAGCACCAGCTCTTGAGCTGTAGTTCTATCTCTTCAGTATCTTCAAGAGGAAACAAATATGTTAATCAGAGAAGTTGTCCTAGCCTGAAGATGTGAATCAATGGAAATTGCCTAGAGCCAAAAAAAGTGAGTGCTTCTAAAATCAACACTCCTAGTCCCTCCGCAGGAAAAACAGGCTAAAAAAAGACTTCTTTTCATACTTGAGGCACTGTGATGAGCATGTTTCCAGATACTGCCATGAAAGAAACTTGTTTTCTCAGATGCTTCCTTCCTCCTAAGAAATTGGAAGTTTAAATATCATAATTGATTAAGAATATTATTACCCTTGCATACAAATCACATTCTCTATTTCTTATTCTTTTACTTTTCAGTTAATTAAATAGACTTGTTTAAAAACTCCAAGTCTGCTTCTCTGATGTCCCCTTAAAAATCTGCATTTGTTAATAGACTCAATCTCATATCCTTACCTCAACACATTTCGAAGTTTTGAAGAATGAAACTCAACAAAGTGATACTAGATTTGCCCACTTTCCAGCCCAGTGAAGTCACGTGGGAGACTTAAAACAGCTCTTTCTTGATCACCCACCCAGAGTGATTAATGTACAGCCTGGTCACCAGGGCTGGTGTCAGCTCTTGGGTCCCAGGACTGTGCAGTCCTGCTGAGAAGCTCTGCTCTGAGGAACCAGAACAACCTGCTGATTGTGTTCACACTGCACACACTGTGAGGACAGGAGGTTAGTTTAGGTTTTTCTGTTGTTCTGGTCAACAGAAGGATGCTGTGCAAATCATTTAAAGGGTGAGTTAACATGTAACTCATGTAGTTTTGACCCTGAATTAGAAGCAAACTACTTTGTATTTATCCCACAATAATGCTTGGGATAGTAAAACCATTGACAAGACTCAATAATGAGAATCATAATAGAGACTTTGTGTTTTGCACTACAGAAAATCAACTTTCTTTCAAGGATAAATTATGTTATTACTATTCCTAACAAGTTTCTTTGGTGAGAAATTTAAAAATTACCAGTTGGGCAGTAAGAATATCAAAGTCAGATATCTGGCATATTTGCCCTTGTTTAGAATGTCCAGTATGTTGAAGTAGTGATTGACTACCTAAAATAGGAGACAACATAAATCATTTAGCTCTGTCAGAGTGCTTTCTAGAATTTGATATTCTCCCTTATGGTAGTGCCTCATTTTAAGAGCTAAAAGTCATTCTAGTATCTACAGTGTAGGAATTATATTGCTTTCTGCTAGGAAACCTGGTTGTGGACAGAAAAAGATGAGTTAATTTCTAACTACTGTCCTCAAGCCATTCTGGTAAAATTGTCAATACATCAATTGGTTGTGTTGTCAGGAAATATAGATGTACAAGTCTTCACACGGAAAAAATATCTGAAGTTCTCCTAAGATGAAGGGCTTAGGGAAGAGTGAACTATGAACAGTGAGGGGTTCCAACACGCATGGTCAGGAACCAGATCTCCAGTGAAGGGGGAAAGTACAATAATTGCACTTTTCTTTCAATCCATCCATGTCTATTTCTTTTGTCAAAGTTGGTGTGTTACTGAGAGAAATTTACATAGACCATATTGACATACGTATGGCTCCTTTACACCATCCCACCTGTTTGGCCTCTTTTGAAAGTCATAACAGTAGTATTTTCCTAAAAAGATTAGCACCTGTTAAAGAAGAGTCTCATGACCAGTGCCAAAACCATCCAAAGTCCTTTATCTCAGAACTAGCACTTACTTTTATAATCCTAATGCCATATATTAGGCTTAGACTTGTGTGATGGAAAAGATTATCTTTCATTAATTAAATAGATTTAGATGATTAAAAGTAAAAGCACTTAAAGTCTCTCAATCCAAGCTTTTGAGAACCTATTCACCATCTTTATTTCCCCTCTGTAGCACTGAATACGACCTTTGTCAACATGATTGAGAAAATATTATCCTATGTCTCAGGTGGTTGAATGAAATTTAAATTATGGAGCCATAATGTATAAATGAAACTGAAAGACTTCTGAATTCAGGGCTGTGTTTAAATTCAGACCATTTAGAAACTTTAATAAATACTCAGTAAACCAGCTGAATTACAGTGAATTAAAATGTAATGATTTATGTTAGTGCTCTGTTCAAAAATCAAAGCTTCTGATGAGATTCCAAGACTGCTAAGCCATGTTGTTCAGGCAGGGCCTATCACACATTTTCTGCCAGGGAGGACTTCCTGCAAGTGGTTCAATGAAACAAGACCACAGAAATAGCACTGTCAGATCATCAGGAATTTCAGGATCATCTTATCAATGATTTTAGTATGGCTTGGAAAGTGGTCAAGAAATGCCTGACATAGTTTCACTCACACAATCAGCATAGATTCACATGTGGTCACAGCAGTCTTCACTCTTGGTTACCCCAAAAGAGAATCACACACTTGTGAATGTATCCTTGAAGTTCAAGTTCAAAGCCTTTGACATCACTGTCTACTGTTAATGACTAGATCAGCTCTCATTGCAATTTATATCCTTGCTATGGATGCACGTGCTTGTTTTTCTTAAAAGACAATTGTAAAACCATAATATATTAACATTTTTAACTCATTTAAGATATTACATGGTTTGTTTCTTCTTGAATCATAATTTTAAATCGATTCTCTTGTGTATCTTACCCATAGCCCTATTGCTACTTCTGGCTGCTAACACTCCTATAAAACAAACTAAGGGACTCAACTTTCACTGAATCAAGTTAGCTGGCTTTGCCTGCTATGAACTTGCTCCAGCAATCATCCTGACACATTTGTTGCTTCAAGTTTACACCTTCAAGTTAGAGTTCTGCTTAGAGATGGACAGAGGCTGGGGTTGTGGAGGTGGACATCTTGGATTTGAATCCAAGCATCAACCTCCTTACAACTTCCAAGATTCCCAGAAAGTTATTTAACCTTACAAGTGCCTTATTTTTTCTATCTGTACCCAGGTAACACTGGGAGCATGTAAGCAAAGTGGGAAAACGATCAAGCATTGTCAGTGCTGCCCTCTTCCTAGTTGGGAATGCCCAGGGCTGAGCCCTCCCCAGTCTGGGAGCCAGTCTCTCTCATGCAGGTTTCCTGGTCCAGGCCACATCCATCAGGTGGTTAGACCAGCTCTAAGGTCCTAACACCTAAGAGACTCGAACATCTAACCTCCAGCTGAGCTGGAGGGTAGGAGATGGATTCTGCCTAGTTTGGGGGACATAACAGGGGATAAGAGGGGGTAAGAGTGGGTGTCACTGTCTCCCCCCCACCCCCCATCCTGGGCACTTTTGGTGGCATCACAAAGGGCTCTAGCTCACCTAGGGAGTGAGGAGGAAGAAGGGGGCAGCGCTCCTCAGGATGGCCTCCACCAGCATCCCAAAGGATGGGCGTGCAGACAGTGCCCTGAATTCTTTTATTTTTATTTTTATTAGAAATACTTGGCATCATAACTATGTTCACTGTGGGGAGTGAGTTCTCAGACAGGCAGGCGACCTTGGCAGCACATCACTAACAGCACTGCTGCCCCATTCATATTGAAGCACAAGTCTCTGTCTTGCTGAGCTTTTCCTTTGCTCTCCCAGTATTTCCCTTGCTAGTGGTAAAGAGACTTTACTCTTCTCCTCCTCTGGCAGAGGCTTTTGAGACCTTTTTTCCCTTCTGGGTCCCTCCAGGCTGCCTGCCTTAGACTTAGACTTGCACCTTTCCACACTTACCAGACAGGATCTTGACCAGCTGGGCCATCTTCATTCTAGTCAATGTCCACCTACTGGCAACAAGCTCCCCGGTTCAAATGCACATGCTTCTGTGTGGGTAGGCTGGAATTTCCACCACCCAACTAGAATTGTTCAACCACTGACTTTCCTCAAAATTGAGACCAGTTTCAGAAGGGAGCTGGTATAAAAGAATTAGAGAACCTTTGACTATAACCGTGGATTCACACTCTCCCACTTTACCTGTCCTGATCTGGTTAAGGCATTTGGCCTGTGAAGTCTGTGAAAGGAATCTTTGGCTGTAACACAAACATTACAAGTTACAAACAAAGATTTTCATCAAAAAAAAAGAAAAATTAAAAGCAAAAGGACTGGGGAAGATCAGATTTATAATCTAAAATAAAATATTCTCTTTGCTTCTGCCCTTGTCTCTTCAGAATTTCCCTTCACTATGCTCTCTCTCTGTCTATATAATTACACATATTTTTTTCCTTCTGATTTTTCCCTATCTTACTTTTAACACCTTAAAACAAATTTTTTAGTTTCTCAAGTATGTATGCATACCTTGACTGGTCATTCTTATTGCAATTTAACCTATACATTAAAAATTCTTGGGCTGGGGATTTAGCTCAGTTTTTCCTGCACCTGCCTTCCAAGAGCAAGGGCCCGGGTTCAGTCCCTGGCAACCATATACAACAATGCCGGGCGTGGTGACTCATGCCCACTAGCAATCAGTACCTACCACAGTGCCAGGCATGGTGGCTCAGACCTGTAATCCCAGCATTAGGGAGGCAGAGGCAGGAGGACTGCTGTGAGTTCAAGGCTGATTTCAGAGCCAGGCTGAACTACAAAAGTAAGACCCTGTCTCAAAAATAATATTCTTTTTTTTTTCAGTTTTTTTTTTCCAAATCATCATTGATACATTATAGATATACATCATAGTCACTTTCAGCATTGAGAATTTACACTAGTGTATATGATATGACTTCATTCTCATTTTTTTCCCATTCCCCTACCCATCCTACAACCCCCCCACCTCCTATATACATAGGCTTTTCCCTCTTTTTTTATTACCATCACACTATTTTTCTCCTCATTTCTTTTGTAAGCTCTTGTTTAAATGTCAACAAATGGATGTATGTCACAAGTGGAAGAGGTAGAGAAGAGGCTTTATTGATATGACAAAGGAGCCGATTGTCTTGTCGTCCTAATTTCTATTTCTTTAAGGTTTGTTGTTTTGGAGTTTTCCTAAGACGCAAGACACACATTCTGACGTTGTTAGCATCAGAGCAGTGTTCTGTCGCATTTGTAGTCGCATTTATAGCTGCTTTTACAGTCGCATTTACAGTTGCATTTAGTACAGTTGCATTTTGAGAATTACACAGTGTTAGATTTTTGCAGTCCAGGATACTAATGACTTCATAAGTATCTGCAGTTTCTGAAAATAAACAAAAATATGGATATATTTATTTGTGGCTATCTTTGCAGCATTTTAATAGTAATTTCAAATGTAAATTTGGGTTGGAAAACGTTGATTAGATAGGTGTACAAAGAATTTGAAATCATATTTAAAGATATATTCTAGAAGGGATTGACAGGGACTGCAGGCATAGCTGTCTTGTTATAGAAGACTGACTACCCCTCCTCTGGAAAGATCGCCATGGTTAGGGGACCCCCACAGGAGGAGCCCACCGCGGAAAGTTTTGCAAATTCATTGGTGAATATCGTGTCATACAGAATGTCCTACTTTTTCAGGCAGCCGGAGTTGCAGTTTGGCAGAAAATGACCCCTTCTCCTTAATTTCTAGTTGAAATCTATAACAAAGGCTTCCTCTACTCTGTATTTTTAGCCACCTAACTCAGGGGATCCTGAAATATCACGTCATTGGTATTCTGAATTACTGTTACCTGGGATGATTTTCCTCCACCTGAATCTTCTAATCATTTAGTTAACTAAAACTCACTGTGTGCAGTTTATAAGCTTCCATATATGATCAGGAGCAAGGACATATATATGAAAGAAAAAACGAGGAAAAGGAGTAAAAAGGAAAGAAAAGATAGTGGATATTTTCTCTGCTGTCTTTGTCCTCTAGTAATACATGGCTCTGATCATCACTACCACCAGACCATGACATGCCCGAGAGAAACAGAAAGAAGAGAGGAGGAATTACCCTTGAAGTAGTATCCCATTTATCACTGCTATTATTATTATTCCTTGGTGGCCCCCCCAATGGTTGTCTTTAGCCACAAGCTTCCTTGTAGTCTATCTTCACTTGGATGTCTATCACTTCAAAGTAACCATTCCCAGAATTGTCTCTGTGGACCTCATCCCTGAATCAGCTCCTTTTCATATTCATACTTCTACAGCTTTCTAAATCAGTCATCTGTTCCCTTCTCTGCTGATATAACTCTCCACTCTTCTCACCAGTGTTTTTCTCTCCCTGATATCCTTTCCCCCCTTCCATCCCTTCCTATCCACTCTCAATCCTATCAGTTCCTTATTACTTCATGGGTATGTGTAGTTCCAAGTGCTGAAGCTCCGCAATTTATTACAGGCCAGCATGCTTTGGAGATATTCTAAATGCAAGAGAAGTCACTTAAAGGAATAAGTTAGAAATATCATAAAAATAGTGATATCGCAAACAAGAACATTTCCTGTACATTTTCTGTCTCAGGCACTTTTAAGAAGAAATTTGTTAATTAACACATGTGAGGCTTGTAGTTAAACTCTATGAAATCATTAGAGAAATGGGAGAATGGAAATAAAATTCGCATAGTACACTGATAGAGGACTTGAATTCTAGATCCCAAAAATCATTATTGGTAAACTGAGGGAGCGTAGGAGATAATGTCTATATTTCCTTTCTTGAAAATTATATAATATTCTAAGAAATTTTATATGAAATAGAGAATTTTGAAATTTTCTAAACCTTATTCTCAAGGAGTCATTTATAAAGAAAAATTCCATCAGTTCAGTGAATTCATTCAATAAACACCCATAATAAGGTCAAGTATGGTAGTTTGTCACTTACAGACTTTGGATCTGCTTACTTCTTCCCTTATTATTTCTAAAGCCTTACCTGAAGTAGAGAGCAGGCCAAGGAAGACCAGCACTAAGAGATAGCGGTGAACGTTCATGTTAAAATTACTCTGAAATTGCAAAGCGTCTCAACGAGATAAGCCAATGTAAATAGAGATGATTTTAATAAAAAGTCCTCTATGTAGAGGCATTTACAGATGATCAGGACTTCACATGCTTTAGTCTCTCTTTGCTTTGTGGGAGCCACTCCTCACCACCCTTGAACCCTCCTGCTTGTTGAGTTCACATTATGACACGTGCAAGTCTTTATTACATTGCCACTGCACCACGTGGTCATCTACTTCCCTGCACAGTGTCCCTGCACAGTGTCCCCATCAGGGCTGACTTGGTGGCCCTTTATTGCTTAGAAGTTCTCTAACTTGGTGGCCCTCTTGGAGATAGTAACTCCTTGCTGGACACCATTTTCACTGTCTCCATGTACCTGATTTTTTTACTGGCCACAGTGAGCACTGACCTTACTGCTGTCTTAAAGTTACTCGCAAACCTAGATCTTCACAGACTACCAACTCAACTTCCTGTCCTTCTATTCAAGTCTAACCAGCACTGTTGAAAAGCATCGTAGTACAGGCTGTTGCACTCACATTCACTTTCAGTAACCCTTGTTGCTGCTTTCCTGCATAGTGTGACATTCCCCAGGGCAAAGGAAAGTCTGTGTCTTTTCTGATTGTGTACCTGGTACAGAGTCTTAAGTTGATAGATGTTCAGAGAAGCTTCTAGAATAACTAGAGATCTCCCGTCTCCCAAATTTTTGCTTTGTTATTTGTATTGATTCCTCTCATACCATGGTCACTGTTCATACCAGAATGAATCCCTGATTCTCCTGTTTTTACAGATTGTTTAAAATCTTCCCCTTCTACTCTAAAAATTTTGCATTATCAATTGCGTATTTCTGCACATCCTATTCATACTAAAATTACCTCCATTCTCTCATTGCAGAGGGGATATCACTTCTTGCCTCAAAGAATTTTATCTTCATGGAATCTCTAGTTTATTTCTACCATCTCCCTTCTTTTGAAACTTCAGTTTCATTTTTGACATCAAGCTCGTGTGTTTGCATGGGGAAAGGAAATACAAAACAGATCCTGTTTCTCCCGTAGATTCAGGGTAGTTTCATTTCTGACTCAGAGGAACAAGCAACCAGAATAAATAGCTCCTATCTCTTCCTTAGCCTTTGTCATCTAGCTTCGACTCCTAT
Organism: Petromus typicus; assembly: GCA_004026965.1. Taxonomy (NCBI): domain Eukaryota; kingdom Metazoa; phylum Chordata; class Mammalia; order Rodentia; family Petromuridae; genus Petromus; species Petromus typicus. The sequence continues at coordinate 24,551 of PVIR01001809.1, read as the reverse complement.
ATTTTATCAAACTCACACACACTCACAATGGAAAAATGAAGGTAAGTTTACCTTTCTTTTTGCCGATATAAAATATTAAATTGTTTTTGAGGACATAAAATTAGATTTAGCTAAACAAATTCACCTTGGTTTCAGAGTATTTTCTTCAAATTAATTTAACATAATATCAGTCCAAAGGTTTTGGTTGTATATGTAATTTAATGAGCTGATTATAAAATTCATCTTGAAGGAAGATATTCAATAATATCTAAAAGTACTTTGAAAAGAAAAGAAGACCGAACAAGGAGATAGCTAGCTGGCTAGATAGGGAGGGGAGAAATCCTAATGTTTATTAAAAATACTAGTCTTAGTAATAAATATGCAAAAACAGATCAATGAAGGAATCTGGAGTTGTACATAAATATAGAAATATACTTGAAGCTATTTGATATCTCTATAGAAACTTTTCTTAAAAATGGTGTAAATACTGGGAATATATTAAAGGAAGGAAGAAATAAACTTTTTCTCTCAATGAAACATAAAATTAAATATCTTTCCATAAAATAATTTCAAAACAATTAAATATGGAAAGGTTCTTATTAAAGTAAGACATAAAACCTTGATATGAGAAGAAAAGAGGGTGAGAAATTGGACAGGGTCAAAGCTTAAAGTTTTTATGTATGAAAAATGAATAACACAAAGAAATGGAGGGACAGCCAGCAGAATATATTCAATAATACATAGCAGTTGAGCATCTGAGTTCATAATAACTGAAGAGCATGTACTCATATGAAGAAACTTTCACCTTCTCTTTTCACTCCATATGGATATTTATTGTCTGGATAGACTTCTCATCTATTAGTTCTACAATTAAAAGGCCAAAAGAAAATTTTAATGTAGGAAGAAATGCCAATCCTACCTAATACTGTCCATCTCAAATTTTTCATTTAAAATTATTAGACATCAAAGTTTATAAAAATATTGTTTTGTTTATTCCATTATTTAAACTTAAAGTAGTGCTGGGATGAGGAATTTGTCAAAAGGCATGATCTATTCCAAGTAAACTTCTTCAGGACTTTGAAAAAATCTATTTTTTTTTCCTGTGGGTTTCATGCTTTAAATTGAAAATTAAAGATATTTTATATTTGTTCATTCAAATCCACCTGCGAATGAGTGCAGCAATCATTCAAAGAACAACTTTTCCTATACTCATTGTCAAGATATATAGCTCAGATAAAACTTTGTCATCCAAGTTACGATCCTTTCAATATGGCTGGCATATTTGAAATTCTGCACCAAAGATGTGAAGACTGGCTTTCATTGCTCATGCCTCATTTTCCTCAAAGATCAATAAAGCCCACTTCTCAAGTACAATGTAGTATTTATCATTATTCTTTCTGAGACAATTTTCCTTGCTGAGTTATTCCTAAGTATTGTCTTTTTCAAACACATCAGAACAATCTAGATTCTTGCTCTTTAAAGACGATGTTGACATGGCTCAGCAGCTAAGACAGAGAGATTTTACATGTGGGGGACGGAACTGGACACCTTGAGAAACAGTGATTGGTTGGAAAAGCTAGGAGAGTGCCAAAGGGTGGTGAGCACGTGGAAAGCTGAAGGGCCAATTTGCTTTTCATGTTGCCCATTGTCTTGGCACGCTGTAAGAAAAACCACAAGCTAGGTGGCTTAAGAGATATTATTCTTCATAGCTCTGGAGTACAGAAAATCCAAGGACATGGTACAGATAGATCTGGGGTCTGGTGGGGCTGTTTCTTGGTTCTCAGACATTTTGTCATGAAGTCCTCAGCTGATATAAGGGAATGGAGCACTGAGGTGTCTCGTTTTAAAGAACACCTTCTCTTTTGTGAGGATTCAGCCTTGGGCCTTCATCGCCTCCTAGTGACCCATCTTCAAATAACATAACGCTGACAATTAGATTTTCAACATAGGAATTGGGAGAGCACACATATTCAGACCAGTCTTCTCAGTGAGCCACAGTTGCCCACCAGGAGGAGACCCTTGTAAAGTGACAAAGTCATACAGACACCACAGAGAGCAGGTTAACTCAGCTCTTCACTACTTCTCTGCACATCTCAGTAGCATAGAGTTTCCTGGGGTAGAATTTACTATACTGCTTCCAGGCCGCTGTCAACTCATGATTCCAGGTATTTGGACTTGTAGATAAGTTACTCAGGGACAAAAGTCTTTTCAGTCTCCTTGCAACCTTTGGTTTTCAGCAACACACTAAGTGAGAAATCAGGTTCACACTGGGTTCCAGCTTGTCTCACTGCTGTGGAACTCCTACTGGAACTCAAAACTGAGTGGACAGATAAGACAAAAGAAAAACGACCCTGTTTACAGCTACTGCACAAATAATATTCAATGGAAATTTGAATAGGAGGTCTCAGTGTTCATGTAGGCCCTCTGAGTGGTACAGATGGGTAGGGGGAAGTTAGCAGAAAATCTGGAGATTGTACAGTTAGGTTTTGATTGTAGACAGTTTTCTAGATTTTTTAAGAGAAGAAGAGTTGTGCTGGAGGAAGAGGAAAAAGCACAGAAATATGAGCTGACCTGGCTCTCCTGGCAACAGTAGCAGTGCTGAGGACATAAGCACAAAGGAGCACCAGGGCAGATGGAAAGAGGTAACACAGGCAGCCTGCACCAGGTCCCAAAAGGCTCCACAAATCACCTGAACATCCTGGCCTTGGTCTATATACAGTGCCCTGCTTGTCTTGTGGGGAAACTCCATCTTCCTGGATGGCTTGTAGATGGATCTTTCCAATTCTCTGCTTCCACTATCCTAAGACCATCTTTTCCTTATGTGTGTGTCATTTATTAACATCAGTCACACTGTACTAAGAGTCTACTCTGTTTCACTGTGATCTGAACTTAACTTGATTCATTGCATCTGTAACTATCTTATTTACAAATGTGACCACATTCTGAGATACTGGCACTTAAGACTTTATCCTTTTTTGAAGGGTTATGATGATAAGAAGTGGTCTCTGAAAAGTTCTCAGCACTCAACACACAATAAATGTTTGCTGTTCTCACTAAAGCAGAAGGAAGTATCAGCTATGATCCACATGTGTACTGTGCTGTCTTGCACTAGGCAGGTTCTTAGGTAAAGGTGTTGATAGGATGATTTCATATGTATTTATATTTATATTTCAGTACTGTAAAAGATCAGCGCAGTTCTCTGTAAATGTAGAAATAGTATCCTGAAACAAAGAAGTATCTTCCCCTTCTTGTGTATGATCCGGGGCTTAGAAGGATACCTTGTAATAAGGGAGTAAATGCCAGGTGAATAAATAGATGCAATTATAACCACAGCTCTCTGGCTTTAAAGGTATGTAAAATGTCTAAATTTGTCATTGAACTTATTATCAGTGCAACATATTGGTATAGAAAACAATGAATGCTAGTGATAGTCCAAAGGTGCAACTTATCAGAAATTTCATAAACAAATTTTCAGAATGAGTAAGTCAGAAATGCATGCATGCTTGTGTTAAAAGTTGAAAAGGAAGCTTAGGGGGAGGAAGAGGGGACATAAGATGTGGGAGAGGAAAAATATTTTAAGTGAGAGGATTCATTTATGTTTTGGAAATGCATCTGCTATCACTTCTATGAGATCTGGAAAATTCCTTAGCTTCTTGGACATTAGTAACTACTTTGTTTCTTTCAGTGAATGGTGAACTTACTTGTAAAAGAGCAGCTGCAGATAAGACTATAGAGGACTCTTCTCACAAGCAGTAATGTTTCCGACCCATTATTTGCAGCTGTCCTTTCTATACCTGTCTTCTGTATTAATTTTACAGCATGAAAATGATCCATAACACACTTAAACTCTTTCCTTTAAATACCAAGATGACTCAGCCACCCTGTCCTGTAAATAATTAGGTTTAGACATTTACAGATTACTCCTGTCAACTGAAAGTGGTTAAAAGTGAAAATTATCTAGTCCAGGCAGACATTCATGTGACCGAAGGCTTGGGTATTTTCTTAAAATTTATAACCTTGACAGTTAATTTTGCAGCATCTTTTTAAGCCTGTCATTTAGCACAAATTGACATTTAAGCAGCTTTTTAAAGGTCTAGTATAAAAATGTTAAGACAGTCTGGGTTCTTTTCCTATTAACATCACCTATTATTTATTATCATAGTCAAGAAAGTGAATCATCATTTTTTTCCCTTTTAACATTTTCTGAGGAACTGGAGGTGGTAGAGAAGATTGGACATCCTCAATTTGACTTCCTTGCTTAAAAGAAAAAATAAACCTGTGAAATTAACATTAAAACCTTTTGTACAGCAAAAGACACCACAGAATGAAGACAAGTCAGAGAATTGTGATGCATGTAACAAAAGGTTCATGTCCATCACACACACACATGCACACACCTGCGCATGCATGTACACACACGTGCGCGCTCACACACACGCACACACCATATATATAGTTTTTTCTACCCCGAGAACACTAAGTTTAGTTAGTCTGAAGAGATAGGTATTTATCATAAAGGGCTGCAGATGGAACCAGAGGGCATCAGTGTAGAACTCAATCCCTTTGGAAAGAGAACAAGATCTGAATTGACAAAAACAGACTGAGTATGTGTAGGTCATACTATCTGTTGGTATAACAGCGTCATCAAGGCTGTGACAGGTCTTCCCTTTTAAGATGAGTTCTGCATATGTTCATTTTCACAACGGTGTCTTTATTGGAAGGAAAATCAATCTCTTCATGTCCAGAAATCACCTGTTTGGATAAATATGTCCAGGATAAGGCCAGGAAAGCTGAGAAAGATGGAGTCAGGATATCATTAAGGTTCTCAGCAACATGTGTATATGATAAAGAAACAATTCAGCAGGTAGGTAAGTAACATCTGGGCATTGGCCAGCTACGGAAACAATGAGATGCTGAATGGTGCTTGAAGATCTATTTCTGATATTTGAATTCATGTACTGAAAAGCAGATGTGAAGGTAAAAAGGCAAGATGATCTATTTCTGAGACATTTAAGGCCATTTTTTCTACACAGACTTTGGGTTAAAGAGAAAACTCATCTGAAACTACTGACAAAATTAGGGTGCTGTCCTTCCTGCCTACTTGATCAAAACAGTACTCAGCAAAAAAGATAGTATGAAGTGCATTTATTAGAAAACACAAAAATAAATGAATCAGGCCTACAATTCATGATGGCTAAAGTAAACAAAATATTAAAAAGAAAGAAGAAAACAGTTTTTGAAAATAAAAGCAGAAATAGATTAAATAGGAAATAATCTCCAAAAGGTAGATTAATTAAAATTGGTTCTTTGGGTTGGGGATTTAGCTGCATGGTTTTAGCACCTGCCTTGCAAGTCTGAGGTCCTGAGTTTGATCCCCAGTAAAAAAAAAAAAAAAAAAAAAAAACCAATAAAAGTGGTTCTTTGAAAAGCTATTAAAGGATCTTAGAATATAGTCCAGTGGTGCAGCGCTTGCCTAGTTCAGCAAGCATAGGAGCTGGGTCAATTCATTAGAAGAGGGTGTTAATAAAATACAAAAGCCTTTGGAAATCTTGATTACAGGGAGTGTCAGAAATAAGGATGAAGAGATAGCTGAAGATATAAATACATATTTTTGAAATCAGAAAGGAACTCTATACAAAATTTTTCTGAGGAAAAATTTGTGAAGGGCGCACAGACTATCAAAATAATATTGGCGAAGATGTAAAACTACATGGATACACTGCAATAGAAAAAAATGAAACTAAATTTTAAGAACCTAAAAAAAGCCATCATCCTAGGCTATTTTATTATTTAGTTGTGTAAGAAAATTTGGCAACAGAGTTTTAAATGCTTACTTAAATTGCAATAAATATAAAATTCCTTTTTTTTGTTGTTCTACAAAGCACGTACAACATCAAACTGAATAGAATTGCCCCAAATAGACTTTTTTCTAAATATCACATAGATTTTAAAAATAAAATCTTTGTGAGAAATGAGTCCTAGAATTGTATGTTACATATTGTGAAATAGAAAATGCTCAATGTAAATAGGGTGAAGGGGGAAAATGTTGAGATTGTAACAAAAAAGTAAGGAAACAAATTATATATATATGGGGGGTGGTAGGGTGGGTAGGGTTATGGGAAAAAATGAGAATTAAGTTGTGTCTTATACTGGTACAAATCCCCATTATGGAGTGCAATCATGATGTGTATATTTAATGTACCAATAAAGATAATAATAAAAAGAATAAAAAAATAAAAAAAGAAATTACAAATCCAAACTATATTGAATATTCAAGAATTATATTTCTTGGCTAAGTATGACTTCTTTTATGAAAGAGTAGTAAGATAAACATGGGGAATGTATTATCTTTGTTTCTTGATTAAATAGAAAAACAAGAAGATTCAGATGATGCATTTAACAGATACTGAAAAGGGAGTTGGTAAAATCCTAAACTTGTTCTTAGAATAATCCAGTACATAGAAATAGCATGAGGTTGGGATGCTCTATAAAAAATGGCTTTGTCTCCATTCCTTTATATTTGCTACTGAGGAATAAAAGTATGTATTCTTCCCAGGGAAGAGCCAGCCTGTGGTTTAAGTTCTCTTTCCTCTGGGATGGAGTTTTTGTGTTACCAGCCCACTGTCAAGAGCCCGGGACATCGACTAGCTGCTTTGGAGATAACTGGGCTCGTCAAGAGATGTCTGACAAAACTTTAAATCTACCTGGCATTTCATTGAACTTTCTCCCTTCTACGAATCAGTTTTACAGAACGGTTTAGATGAGACCATCGTGGCAATGGTGACGATGTAGACAACCTACAAGCTTTTAAACTGAAAAGGGTTAAATAACTGGGGCCTGGCCATTCTACAAAACAGTGGCCATTTTGTTTATTTATTCCCATTACCCTGAAAATAGATATACGATTTCTAGGGCAAGGACAAAAAAGTTATTACTTACAGAATGTACAACAGTTCCCTTGTTTTCCACTTCTTCCTCTTGCTGGGATGGTACGGTGAGAATCGGATCGATGTTACCCCACACTTAGTAGACTCTGCACTGCAGGTGAGGAGAGAGAACGTGGACTTGGGGCACGGGTGAGGGGGGCCAACACCTCCTTGTCCTCAAGGAAGGAGCAAAAGTTTTGGTCACTGCTGCAAATCTCCCCTGGGAATAGAAAGGGAAGAATCCTAAATTCTCATCCCTTGAGATATAAATTAACATCTCCGGGGGAAATCAGACCAGCGTGTCTGAGTTTACCACTCTGAGAATGTCTCCACAGTTTGAGGAAACTAAGTTTATTACTCTTTGAATGGGACAAAATGCTTCCAGCCTCAAATTTTTTGATGAAAAAGCAAATAATGGATCCAGGGAATGGGAAACATGGTCTAGCACACTAGATTATTTGCTCAGGAAGCCAAACTATACAGATATATGAAAATAGTCTGTCTTTGACAACATTTTCTTTCTGGCAAGCAGATGAATAAATTTGGACTTATGCTATTATCACCCAAAAAAAGCAAAATAGTATAGTAATAAATGAAGAGTCAGATAATAGAACAATATACTCTGTATGATTTCTTGCTTGTGCAAATAGTAAAAATATCAACAAGGCTATCTCTTAGGAAAGAGAAGTTTTTTCAAAAAGACTTTCATTTTAACTGCATGTTATTGAATTTTAGAGTGGATCCAGAGGTAGTTTTTGAAATTTCATTTTTACCGTATTTTCTGGAGTTCTTATAGTAGGTTTATGTCATCTGTTAATACTAAAATTCATTTCATTCATTAAATTTTAGTATTTTAGAATAGCCACAACATTAATAAATTATAGGCTTTATCATTTACTAAGTGATTAGATTTGGCATTTACTCTAAGAAGGGAATGGTGCACCATTATGGAGGGTAGCATGAGATCCTCTTTTTCTGGCTGTTGCTCACTGGTCTTTGTTTTTCAATAACTTTTTCAAACCCTGTGCATCTGGCATATTTATTAAAACCTGTTCCATACTTGACAGTGCAACTGGCACTGAAGTTACAAAACATTGCACTGGTCCTTGCTGGAACACAACCTGCTAAGGCTAAAAAACCCGTGTTCCAAACCGATCCCCTGAAAACAACAGCACACACAGCAAGGTGCAGTGTGGACCATGCAAGAGGACAGTAGTACTTCCTTCCTGAAACGGGAAACTTTTCACAAAAAGTGCTATTAGAAGTAGCTTTGAGGATACCTATTGTATCATATCATAGCTGAAGGGAATCAGGATGCTAGGTAATTTGATTTTTATCAAGCCATGAAAGAATAGCAAGTGCAGTTTAAGATCAGCTTGGTTTCCTTTTGAATTTTTTATTAATACACATGTATAGTACACAATGACTACCTTTGTGGAGCTGAGACATGTAAATAACGTGTCTTTTTCGCTTTTTCTCTTCTTTTCTCCCCCCCACTTCCTTCTCTTGGACCCCTTCTTATTGCAAAAGATCTATCTCTCTATTTCCTATTACCTATCTTTTATTTTGTGCATTATTTATCCTTTGGGCCCCACTTATAAGAGAAACTAAAAAAAATTAAGCTTGTATGTCTAATTTATTTAACAATATTATGGTCTCAAGTTGCGTACATTTTCCTACAAAATGACTCTAGCTTATTCTTTTTCTTTTTCATTGAATTCTCTATTGGTATATTTTATACACACATCATGATCACACTCAACATTGGAAATTTGTACCAGTATATGACACGAATTAATTCTCAATTTTACCCATTCTCTTACCCACCCTACCAACCCTCCACCCTTTATATACATATGCTTTCTTTGTTTGAAATCATATTTTTTCTTTCTCCTCATTACTTACACTTTAAGTTTATTCTTTATGATAAGCAGTACTCTTTTGTGTATAAGTACCACATCCTCTTTATCCATTCATTTGTTGATGCACATACAAGCTATTTCCAAGAATCGGCTACTCATGCTACATAGGCATGCACGTATCACGCTAATATGATATCTTTAATTTTGGGGGAGGATACCAAGAAGGAGAAGAGCTGGGTTGGAATGTAATTTATAGTTTTAGTTTTCTTGAAGAGCCTCTGTAGTGATTTCCATAGTGATTGTATTAGTTTACATTCTTCTCAACCATGTGAAAGTCCTTTATTCCTGCATAGAGCCATTAACATTTGTTACTATTTGCTTTTATGATTATCACCATTCTTTCTGGGGTAAAACAGAATTTCAGTGTTTTAATTTCCATTTTTTTAGTGGTCTGAAATGTTGAACATTTTTCATGTGTTTATTTGCCACTTGTATTGCTTTTGAGAAGTATCTGTTCACTGCCTATTTTTAGTTGGTTATTTTATTATATAAGTTCTTCATATATACTAGACATTAATCTTTTGTCTGAGGAATTGTTGATACTTTTTCATCCTGTAGGCTTTCTCTTCATGCTGCTGGTTGTTTCTTTTGCTGTACACAAGTTTTTTAATTTGATGTGATCTCATCTGTTGAATCTTGATATTATTTCTTATGCAAATGAGATTGTTTAGAAAGTCCATGTGCCTACATCTAATGTCTTTAAGAGTTTTACCATTTAATTTCCCAGCAGATTAGGTCCTTATTCTTTAATCTTTAAATTTTCAATCCATTTTGATTCTAGTTTAGAAGATGCTGAGGTATGTGACTCTATATTCCATTTTCGGCATGTGGACAGCTTTCCCAGCGCCATGTATTAAGAGGCTGTCTTTCTTCCAGTGTGTGTTTTTTGATCCCTTTGTCAAAGAACAGACTTAAGAAGGTGCTCAGGGTTGTTTCTGCTGCTTCTTTTCTCTTCCATTGATTCACATGTCTGTTTTTGTGCCAGCACCATAACACTTTTATCACTGTTACTTTTAATTTGATTAAAATCAATTTTTAGTTTGATATTTTTAAATAAAATGACAGAAACACAAATTTTCAGCCTCTCAGAGAAGCCAGACATACCAACATATGACCCTGACCGGTGTATATCTCTACAGCTGTTATTAAAGCTGGAAAAGTCATGAAAGTCAAGTTATCCTTACCTTTTACATAGTAAATCCTGGACAAAATTAAGGCAGATAATCATTTAATGATTAAGCTGTATAGTTTAAATTCCCTTGATTTGAACTGAAAAGTTCTAATGCCATCTATAATGGCACTTCATTACCCCAAAAGAGACTTGAGTGAAGGGGGTCAGATTGAAACCCTGAGAATGGCTCAATGGTCCCTTCAGTTTCCTCTGCTTTTAGTTACTTGCTTCAGTGTGGAAGTCATTTAGCTAAGCACAATGCTCTCATTAGCTTTGCTTTCTACGGAACACCTCTAGAATGGTCGCTATGGCAACAGTAGTTCCGTTGTTTTTCAGAAATTTAAACATAGCTTTGTGTAGCTCAAACTGGTGAAAACCACCAAGTCCCTCACTTGTGTCCAGCTGGTAACCTTTTGGCACTATAGGACCAGGAATTTTATGAGCAGATAATCTGAATGCTGTTTTAGGAATGTGCATGCTACAAAGTGTCATAAAGTTTGACCACAAATAAGTTGGCCACCGTCATTTCACTTTTCCTTGGGTCATATGACTTTTCCTCATGTTTCAGAGTACTCTGTTCCTTCATGTTGTAAGACCTCTGAATCTTGTCATTAGAAAGATGGATTTGAGGCTTGCCTTTTCTCTTCTCATTTAATACCTGGTCCATTAAACCTTCTCCACACTGTGCACCAGTGTTCCATGTCCGGGCATTAGGACGAGGCTGTGATTTTGAGGATCTGCAACAGGAGGAGAGCAAGGGAACTCCACGGAGAGTAAGGAGTAAGTCTGTGGATCTCAAAATGTGGTCTTCAACTCATCATCTGGGAACTTAGCAGAAATGCAAACTCTGAGCCCTCCACTCCTGACTTGATAAATCAGAAAACTCAGGAATGGGATTCATCCCCCCATGTTTAATCCAGCCCTTCAGCACACTGATGTCCAAGAAGCACTGTGTCAAAGTAAAAGGTTAAATATTAACATATAGCCAGTTAGTACATTTAATTTATAAAAACATTAGAAAGAGGAAATACAGCAGAAAGTGGAACTCAGGCATGAAAACCTTCTTGCTATTTTTCTCAAGTCAAGGATACAATTAGTATTTAGTAGATAGCACAGGAGTGAAAATACTCTTCCTGTTCTAAATAAAGTAGCCATACAACTAGTCAAATAGGTGTTTCTACCTGCAGTGTTTCTTAGCTCTCAGGAAAACAAGGGAATCTGCACCCAGACCAGTATTCACAAGCTCAAAGCAAACTCATTTTGATTTAACTTCAAATAACGAAGATGCTCCTTGCCCCCAAATACTTGTCTGCTAACCATGTGACTAATGTTCTACCACTAAAGGTCCCTGTATGCTAAACTGAATATGTACAATGTATATATATATATGTATATGTACAATATATACCTATCCATATCCTGCCCCCTTCCCTAAGAATAGCAACCTTAGATTGTCACTAGTTTAATCAAATGTGAACTCATTAATCACAATCTTTTTTCCTGAAATGAGATGGTTAGGAAACAGCACAAAGGTCCTGGTACATTGAATGGAAGAAAGTTGAAGGTAAGTAAGGTGAGAACATTAGTCATTTAGAAGTAAATTTCAACTTTTTAAAAAAATTCAAATCTTTATTGATACATTATGAATGCACATCATCATCGCATTCAACATTGAGAGTTTGTAACAGAATATGATATGAATTGACTCTTGTATTTCCCCCTCTCACCCGCGCTGCACCTCCCTATATATATATAAGCTTTGTTTCCTTTTTTCTTTATTATTACTATATTCATTTTCCCCTCATTATTTACCCCTAAACCCTCTTTCCTTTAAAAAATTTTCTATTTCACAATATCAACTATACATACTACAACTTATTTAAAACTTCATTTTCTCATAACAGAGAAAAGATACAGTATTTACACATCTGTGATCTATTTATTTCATTTATGAAGATGTCCTCAAGGTACATCCATTTGAGTATGAATGACTTAATCTCATCATTTCTAATGGAAGAGTAATACTCCATACTATAGAAGAACCACATCTTCTTTATCCAGTCTCCAGTTGATGGACATTTGGGTTGTTTCCAAGATGTAGCAATCATAAACTGAGCTGCTATAAACATGGGTGCACATATGTTGTTGTGATACAAATCTTTTAATTCTTTTGTGTATATTCCTAGCAGAGTGATGGCTGGATCAAATGAGGCCTCCAATCCTAGCTTTTTAAGGAATCTCCACACTGATTTCCACAGAGGTTGTATGAGTGAGTCTATATTTCCACCAACAGTGGAGGAGGGTTCCTTTTTCTTCTCAGCCTCACCAACATCTGTTGCTGGCTAATTCTGAGATAGCAGCCATTCTTGTAGAGTGAGATGGAATCTCAGTGTTGTTTTCATCTGCATCTCTCAAATGACTAATGATGTTGAGCATTTCTTCATATACTTCTTAGCTGCTCTTACTTACTTCCTCTGAAAAGTAACTTCTCCACATCAGACCTCAGATTCTTCAGTCTAACTATAACCTAACTTTGGATAATTTCTCTTTCTACTCCTTTAGTTCCTCAGATTCCCAGCTGTCAAAAGTCTTCAGAGTTTGCACTTTTACAAATGGCTGATTATTTTTGAGTGTTAAGTGTGTGCAAAAGAACAAAAAACAATGAAATTCATATCAGTGTGCAGGAGATCAGCATTCTGGCTAACTTCACTGAGAACTCCTGTCATTACTGCCCATCTAAAAGCTCTCCAGAGTCCTGGGTAAAGAGAAGGAAGAAATATGTTCAGCCCCCAAACGTTACCTCCTCATGACAGCTTAAAGACTGACTTCCTTATAGCCACATACTAAAGGGTGCTCAAAGCTGTGAGTTGTTTTTTCTGGAGAACGAAGTGTAAGGAGGGGGCAAGTACTATTTCAGTGGCCTACACAACCTGTACTCTTTTTTCAGGCATTTTGTTTTCCTATGCATATGAAACGTTCCAATAAGATTAAGAGAAAGAATTCTATACATTTCATCACAGAACTGAGTTAAGAAGTTAATTAATAACTTGGACAGGGGCTTTAAACCACTTCCCCCCCCCCCCACTGCCTAATGAAGAATGAGACATCTCAAGACTTCCTTTTTATTCCTGGCAGCAAAGTCCTAAAGAGATATACAACCCACATTGCTCATATAAATCACCCTTGAAGAGATAAACTGCCTGACCTTTGGGGCCACTGTTTGTACTCATTTAAGTTGGAAACTCCAGGAGCTCAGAACTCTGAGGAGAGGTTATTGTGCATATACAGTCTTTAATCTTGTCACCCTGTAAGAAGGGAAAGAGGCATAAAGAAGTATAAATATACGATCTTGGACTAGTGCACCACAGCTGGGAGAGATCAAAGAAAAAGGTCAATCTTTGAACATTGTATTTCTACTCTATATTCTTTCTTTTCTCTTCTCAAACAAATTATCCAGAAATCCTGTTTCTCAGAAACGAGGCCTACGATCCAACTAGCCCTCAGGCCTCAATGCTAAGAATTATCCTGGACTTTCTTTTCTCTCTGGATCATCCTTCTGCCTCCAGTTAGATCAGCCACACCCTTCTTTCAACACACACATATCAAACCTAGGTGCTTGAGCCATATCCACTGACACCCTCTCTTCTGTGCTGCCGGAATTTCTCACCTGTGCCCTCACAGATCTACACCAGCTTCTAAAATGAGAAGCAGATTTTATGTCCACCCTGCTCAAACCTTGCAGCAGCCTCTGACTATAAACAGAATAAATTTCAAATTCTTCTCACAGTTAGTAGGACTCTCTCCTCATCCTCGTTGCATTATATTATCCACCTAGTTCAGATTTTTTTATCTTTATTGGTACATTAAATATACACATCATGATTGCACTCCATAATGGGGATTTGTACCAGTATAATTAGTTCAGATTTTTTAACTCTCTGGTTTCAAGGAACTTTGCTCTAACCAAACAGGGGTCTTGTAATATCCCTAAATTCCCAGAGACTATAGCAAAGCTAAGTTTAGAATGATTCTTTATAAATATTTGTTAAATCAATAACAGTCACATAGCAAACATCTCTATGTGTCTATCAAGAGCCAGATGCTATTCTGGACATGTCAGCAGGATTAGCCTACACCGGTCTGTTTATGTCTACCAGGTGTGATTTTGGTAAGAGCCCTGAACTTGTGAGGCAGTCACCCAGGGAAAGCCTGACTACAGGCAGACAGGCTGGGCAACTCTCACAACTAGAAGAAAATCACAGCCTCTGATATAAAAAAAAAAAATTACAGAGTGTCTGTCTGGAGCCAGTAGAGCAAAGCAGCACCTTTAGATACAGCAGCATCTGGGTGAAGTCTTGGGTCCACCATTTATAACACACAGAACCTTGGGAAAGTTACCCGTTGCCTTTGTGCCTCAGCTATGTATTGTTGAAAATAAGAATATTAACATCTCTCTCGACTCCCCCAGAGAATTAGAGCCATAAATTAACTACTGAAGCTAAGGATATTCTGTATCCTGAATAACTGTGGCATTTAATATCATAAACAAACACATTTTCACACACAGAATAACAAACACTAAATGACTTATGAATAATATTTTTCATTTATGACCAATTAGTTAATGTTTATTTCAAATGATTACTCTCACTAGGAAGATGCATTTGTTTACAAAGGATTCTAAATGCATCATTGTACATGGGAGTTCCTCAACACCCCTCCAACCCTCTTCTGTGACCTCTCCTTGGGTCAGTCTGCCTGCATGAGTCATACATCTAGCAAGAAGCTCAGAGGATTTGGGATGTCCGTAAGTGGAAGCAATGTCACCTTCCCAGACTAAATTCGGAAAGCACATCAATCTTTAGTTAGGGATACTCTAACATGTTTATTGATTCCAAGTTCTTCAGACTCACTTTCTGTACCAATGATGGTGATACCAGTCAGGGAAAATAAATGACGTACTTGTTACCAAATGTGCACACCACATACAGACAGGCCGGGATAGTCCACCCGGAGGCAGCATAGAAACTCTCAGCTAGTGAATTTGTAACCATGCATAGGTTTTCTAGCCCCATATTTCATATAGGAGAGGAAAGAAAGTGATATCTTAGAACTTTAATCTTACTTTGATAAATGTTCTTAAGCAAAACCACACAATAATTTTTGAATGCTTTCTCCTGAACGCCTTGCCTTGAAAGTTAAAGCTCAGTTGCTCTATCTTTCCAGTTCGAAGTCACTTGTACTTCACCAATAATTAGGCAACTGTTCCATTTGACAGTGTTTTGAAACTCCTTCCTAATTATTCATATACTCAGTAATATTAACTATATAAGCTTTTCTGAACTTCCAAGTTAAACAAGTTTTTCCCTATTTTTTTCAGATATGCAGGTATAATTTAAAAATAAAGGTGCCAGAAATATATAAGGACAATAAGAATCTTCAAAAAAAGAAAGAAAGAAAAGGTAGTTTCATTAGCTCAGTGCTTCCAGGGCCTGCCTTGCAGGTACAAGGGCCAAGGTTTGATCCCTGGTAACCACATACCACACTGCTCGGCGTGATGGCTCTCACCTATAATCCCAGCCCTTGGGAGGCAGAGGTAGGAGGATTTCTGTGAGTTGAAGGCTGAGCTCAGGGCCAGCCTAAACTACAAAGGCAACACCTGTCAAAACAAACAAAAAAAACCACTATACTTACTTGAGTATACTTACTTACCATACTTACTTGAGAATCTTGATATTCAAATGCTTCCCTCTTTCTGCCTTACATGCCTAAGTCCACCTGAAGCTTACTGTTTCTAGTTCATGCAGGTTTACTCTGAGTCTGCCTTCCGAGTGACTAGAGTATATATGGAAATTCTGGCAAAAGAAGAGAGTAACTTCATAATCAAGGTTTTGGTGCCTTCTGGGGGCTTTTGCACCTTTGATTCTATAGGTTATTTCAGAACTGATCCCTGTGCTCTGGTTCAACACTCAAATTCCAGTGCCTGCTTTGCATAGCAGTTGGTCTAAGCATCCATACGGAATCCTAGTGCCTATATGGCTCAGGATTAAATACAAACTCCATCTGTGATTTTGTAACGTGCATTTTTTTTTTCTGGGGAAGCGAGACAAGAAGTTTTATTAGAAGCTAAGAACCACTGATCTCCATTAGCTCTATATTCCCAGTTCCTGTACTCTTTCTAGTTTGACTCATGTCTTCATTACTTTTCTCTCATTGCTGAGACACTATACCTGACACTCAAAGTTAAAGGTGGAAGGGTTTATTTGGCTTACAGTTCATAGAGGCTTCAGTCAGTAACTGGCTAGGTCCAAGGCAGGGTGGCATTAGCAACAGCTTAGAGCAGCAGAAGACCTCAAAAGCAACAAGGAAGAGGGAGGGGCTGTCTGCCCGTTTTATTTTATGCAGATCACTCAGGCAGCACACCCTGAGTCCTAGCATTGTACCCTGAGTCAATTACAGGAAAATCTCTACTTATGAGTATATGAGGCTTGGGGGAGGGTATCAGTTATCAGTACATGACCATAAAAGCCATCATTTTGCTTCAAATTAAGGCTTCAGGGTTCATCTAGATAAAGATGCACAAGCTCCCCTTGACTGATGTGGTTAGCAGTGCTTCTCCTTCCAACCCTTAGCTAACCTGATCAGTCACTGCCCCAGGCACTTCTTGCCTCTTCTTCCTTCCATCTTCTTTGCACACTTTCCTAAGCTTCTATTCTTGGTCTCAATGTTTATAATATACAAATCAATATTTTAAAAAGATTTGTCGATCTTTGATTCCGTTCTTATAATCCTGCTAATTTGGAATTAAAAGTTCCTAAACTAATTTTAAAGTATATTATTCTAAATTAATCCCATTTACTTGGCATTCAATGCTATTCAGAAGGGAAATATGTATATTTTTAATATGCAGACATTTAAGTACTTTGATATAATGTGTAATTGGCCTGTAGGACAGATTAGGAAAAAGATTTCTTTTTATTAAATACCTTTGGTATTTAATGGTTTTGAATACATATATATGGTCTTATAATATAGATATTAATCAGTAGAGGAGTTGTGTATCACTATCATGATCATAAATGAATTTCTGATATTGGGCAACAGACTTAGGAAAGAACAGGCTTATAGGTCTAGCAGGAAACTAGTGGGAAAGACCTAGTACATTTCAACATCAGAGTGATCAGTTTGGCTAATCTTAAGGTCCTAGCTGAGGAGATGGGTTATTTTGTTCAAAACTCAATAGGCAGTTTATCTTTAAATTCAGTAAAAGTTCATATATCCTTACACTGTGATCTGGTTTATGCATAAGGCACAAAATATGTATGTGTTGGCAAATTTGGCAATTTTCCAAAAGATAGAAGCAATATTACCAACAAATTAAAATTGAATAGTGTATGTACATATGCTTTCAAATTGTACTAATTCTCTTATTTTAAATAATGCCTTGGTCTGTCTTGGGTAGAATTCTAAGATAGATTTCTAAGGTTCTTGCCCTCTGATCATTCAATGAAATAGTGCTGGTGCTACTGTAAAGATACTTTGAGTATCTGAAGTCCTGAATACATCGACCTAAGATATAGAGATGCCTGGCTGGGCCTAACCTAACCATATGAACCCTTTATGAGCACCATTTTATTTGTCTGGTCACAGCGGATGAAGTCAGAGATTTGACGTATGAAAAGTCTTTAGTGCCTGATGTCTGACTTCAGGCTGGAGAGGAACTTATGCAAAGACTAAAGAGAAACCTAGAGAGAGATTCCCATGCAGTATCCAACAAGAAAACTGTGACGTCAGTCCCACAACGGCAAGGAGTTGAACTCTAACACCTTCAATGGACCCTCAAAGCTAATACTTTGATTTCCACCTTGTGAGACTGAGCAGAAAACTCAGTCAAACTATGCTGGATGTCCTAGTTCATTCTTGTTGCTAGAACTCAATAATTGACATCCACAACTTAAAGGAAGAGTTTATTTTGGCTCGCAGATATTTCAGTCCATATTTAGTTTACTTTAAATGGAGGACAACATGGCAATCAAGAAAGGGAGAGAGAGAGAGAGAGAGATACAGAGCAAGACAGAGAGAGAGAGATCAAGGGAAGAGGAAGGAAAATGAAGCCTTTCAGGCCATTTCCCCACTAACCTCCCCCACCAGGCTTCACTGCTAACAGTATGTGTGGATATAATCCACTAGCGATCACACCCTCGCGATCCAGTCACTTCCTCAAAGACCCACTTATGAGCACATGGGGCTTTGCGGTCACAACTAGATGAAATCCTCAATACTAGATTTCTGATTACAGAACTATCATTAATAAATGAGTATCACTTGAGACAAGAACTTCATGCCAATTTGTTACTTAGCAATAGATCACTAACATGCTATCTTGGGACCTTGTGCATCACGCTCCCTTTGAATTAGTATTTTCATGCAACTCTGTATAAAAATTCAAAACATTACTGCGACAAAGTAGTAAGGCCAGCAAGTGGCCATCAGGATAGGGGTGCTGACTGTTCTGAAGATCGTTTGTTGAAGCCCAATGATGCACAGCAAACTGACTCACTCTGCTTTAATAACAAGCCTAAGTAGAAAAACCCGTGCAACCATCTAGCCAAAATGACTAGCAATCATTGCTGAGGCAAAGAGTATGTAAGGGGCTTTAGCAGTGTCCTTGATAAGATGAAATGCTTAGTCTTCAGGGTAAGCAATTATAAAACAAGGAACAGTGAAAACAAACAGGGCAGAAATATGTTCAATGAAAACATTGAATTAACCTTCGGACATACAACAACTGATTTCAACGCTGCCACCGAGCACATTCTAACGCTGTTCAGCTATGTTCATCTTTCCTTGATTTTGTACATCTTCTCCACAGAATAAATATGATAGGAGCAAAGGAAATTGGTGGTCCACTGGGACCACGGAGGAAGCGTATTAATGAGAAGTCTCCTGGGGAAGCAGTGCAGAGCTGTTTCCATTCATAGCTCGGAAATAGCTCAGTGAGCCCAATTAAAAATTAATCAAAGGACTCAGACCCTGCAATGCAAGGCAGAGAAAGAAAATTCAACATCCCCCTAGAGGAAGGCCTACAAGTGATAAAAATGAAAACAGAAAGCTGTGAATATTTGCAAATATCATTTACAAACTCAAGGTTATCAATGACTCATCCTTATGTCAAGATCATTAGTCCTTAGGAAGCCACGGAACCTTACAGAAGTTGAAAAGGGGTCTGTGATAAACACTTCTCAGAATCCTCTAAAGGTGATACTTCAGAAGGCTGAGGTTGAGGAAGTCTGGTTTGAATCATTATGGCAAATAACCTGGTGGAATGCTGACGGGTTTCTAATCTGCAAAGCACTGGTAGGACTCAACTTCCACACAACTGTCTAGTAAGTCAGGCTGTTCTCATGAAGCAAAAAAAAAAGTGTTCCACTGGTTATTCACGAATGAATATGTATTTCTGAATTCTTCACTTTATGGTGCTCATTATTCAGTTACAAATAGAATCATCCTAAGCGGAACAAACTTTAAGATAAACATGATGGATAAAAGTTTTTCCATTGTTACTTCCCTCATTTATTAATTCACTAACTCATCAGATAAGGAGAGGCTATTGTGTGTCAGGCACCGGACAAGATCTGTGTGCAAGTGTACAGCACATGTTGGGGAGACTAGTAAAAGGTGAGATTGGAGAGAAGAGAGAGCACGGCCTCAATTATGCCTCATCAAAGGTAATCACATTTTAAGAAAAAACAATGGTGAACTTACCCAGGGCCGTTACTCAAGGGATCTATCCACATTAAGACAGAGATAAGAAGCTGGAGAAAGCTGTCATCTTGGCTTTAAAGAAGTCATATTTTCTACCAGTTTAACACTTCCTGATATATTAGTTTCTGTGTAAATTTGGAATAATATATGTCTTTCCCTTGCTTCTCATATAACATGAAAGACGTCGTTTGTTTGGCAGTTTTCAGGAGCAATTGATGCAGCAGATAGTGGTCTGTGAATGGAGCCCCTGTGTACTCAGTGTGATACAGTTGGTCAGCTTTTCATTACCGTGATAAGTACATGAGAAAAGCAAGTTAAAGGAAGAAAGTTTTATTTTGGCTCATGATTTCTAAGCATTCAGTCCATACAAACTAGTTCCAAGAGAAAACCATCATGGCAGAAGAGTTTGGAAGAAGGAAGCTACTCATCTCATGGCAGTAGGAAGCAGAAAGCGAAAGAGTCAGCCAAGCCTGAGGACTAGATATGTTACATGGGTCAGGTCCTCATAATCTGTTAGGGCCCCATCATAATCCTCTAGGCCCCACCTCCTGTTTTATAATATTTTTAATCCATTAAATTATGATCTCCTCAAAGGATTAATCCACTTGATGAAGGTAGAGCCCACAGGATCCAACTGCTTCCCCCAAAGCCCATCAGGTGGCTGCAGCACAATGGGCCTTTAGGGTAATGTACATCCAAATCATAATAGACACTAATATCATTTGATTCCCAGCTCTCCTGTTCATGGATTTCAGGTGCTGTGTTTCAGCTCCACACCCAGAACAACCCTGTATAAACTTTACGTATTTTCTTTGGGAGGCACCCTCATATAGAACCACATTCCGTCCCTCTTTCCATTGAGTGCCTTGAACCATTCTTAACAATTTTATCAAGTTCAAGATCAAGCTTTTTCTAGACTAGATGAAAGATGAGCAAGAGTTCTAGAAATAAACAACTTCCAGTAGATAAAAGAGGTGAAGAAGATCATATAATGCATGCAGTAGGAAAGAAAGGAAAGGGTGAGAATAAAGGAAACATTTGACTCATCAATAAATTAATTGGAAGAGACAAGCAACACCAATATCTGGACAAATAAAAATTAACTTCAAGCAGATTGAAAAAGACAGTAGACATCAAGTTTAACCTGTGACCTGGATATAGTCATTACCACCTAATGACATTTCAGTAAACTACAGAGGACAGGTACAACAGAGACCTCATGGGGTTATATCACCTAGTGATGTCATCACCACTGCAGTCTGGGTCAGAACTCTGCCATGTTCGCATAACGACAGGACTGCTTGTGAAAACTTTTTCAGTGTTATCCCTGTTGTTATGTCACAATGTGCTACTCGTTTTGCTTCTCTGGAGCAACTTCATCCTGCATCATTCTCTCCCTTCTCTTTACCAAGAGCCTGACCTGAAGGAATTGCATCAGAGGCTGTGTTATTCTCAGACTTCTGCTTGATTTCAGCAGCAGGACGTGGGAGCAAGAGATCAAAGTACAGAGAAGAGAGTGAGACTAGAACATCTGTTCTTGCCCTGTTTTTGACTCTTTCTGGTATCAAAGGTCATAGCTCCTGACAGAATGACTGAGCTACATCTTTGCCTCCCTCACTTCTATTTCTTTCACTTCCTTCATATATGGGAGGGTGATGATGTCCTACTATTGCTAGTTCTAAGTATTTCTTTATTTCTTACTGGTTCCCTTTGACCTTGCCTAACCTGCTAAAATTTCTGTAAATGATCCCTTTGTTGTATTCTCCTCATTACTTTAAAGAGAGCCACACTCCTCACTTTAGCAGTGGAAACTAAGCCTAACTTTTCAGCTATAACATAACAGTTAAATAATAACTGTTATCAATTATTAGGTAGAAATTACAATTCCTTAGGTCTGTTGACATATGTTATCTCACTTTGCATCCTAAGTACATGACTATTAAAGTTCAGATCCTACTTATTCTATTGGAATAATTATGCTTAATGAACACAGATGTGGATAGTTACCAAATTTAAGTCTAAGTATTCCTAAGAATTCAAAAGCCCAAAGTTTGTAGTTTTTAATTTGAATGACTTGGAATCTTAACGTATAAACTGATTCCATTTTCTTCATCTGGGCTCCAGGTTCTTCATATTAGCTAGTACAATACTCATTTTAAAGCTTTTATTTCTATTGGAAATTCTTGCAAAACAGGTTCTTAACTCAGAAATCAATCAAGAGAAGTAGATATTGACTGTCTTTTAAAATGATATTTGAATCTATTTAGAATGAACATCTGCCAGATGTGTTGTTTCCTATTCCATAGATTAAATGTCTTAGGAAATGTTTTCCCTTTTCAACTACTTCCTTCTGTGACTATAACACAAATCTCTTCATTGTGTTGATAGTCAAAACATGTGGGAGACTTAAATATTTAGTAATTCTAAACTGACAATTAAAAATATTTCTAAAATACCCATGATAACAAATCTCATAGAATATCTAATTCCCTAAAATAAGTAAGTCCATCAAAAGTATATACAAAATAGAACTGAGAAATAAATGAAAATGTAACCAAGTATTTGAGTTGGCAGTTTCTACCATTATAGGAAGGCTGATTTATGGAGAGCCTAGAAGAAATCTTACTGTGGAAAAATCTGAAGAGCGTGGTAATCTTCCTTCTATCCTAAGAAAAGTTAGCTATGAAAAAATAATTCAGGTTAGCAAAAGTGAGCTTTCCCTCCTTTATACCTACATGGCAAAAGGGCCTGAATTATTGAATACTAATATGGAGATACACAATAGTTAAATGAGAAAATCCAGTTCTTCTGCATACTTGTATTAAACATGAAATAATGATCTATACATTACACTCAGTAAGTACTTTCTCCGCTTTGAGAGAAGAGCTATCATCGGCACACATAATTTAGAGTTAAAAGAATGAAATCGATGATCTGCTGATATAACAGCAGCAGATGTTTATAGGATCCAAAATTCCCACTGAAGCCTTGCCTTAAATTTAGCAAGTTCATCACATTTATTATAAAGTTTCAAGACTGAGGTAATTCAGTTTGAGATGAGGCTTTTCTAAACTGAAATGAAGATATGAGTTTTATTTCTAGAAATAAATCATTTGAAGGTGAGGAGAAAGATGGGAGAGATAATTCAACAGTGAAATAAAATAAAGTGTAAGGATAAAAGAAACTATAGGTACATCAATAAGGAAGCAACTGGTGACATTGAAGAATTCAGACCGCATAGAAGGTAACTGGGCCTCAAGCTGGCATAATGCATGTAAAAAAGACAGATGAAGAAAATGACTCATCTACAAAGGAAAAAAAAAACAAAGAATTAAAAAGAGGGAATACAGTTATATTAGTGATTGATATGATGCTATGAACAACTCATTTTGTAGGTCCTTATTCTAAATTGATTCTGATATATTTATAAAAGATCTTAGTTTTCTGCACAGTGAAAGACTTGGGTCTAGTTTCAATTTTTGGTATGTGGAAAGATAGTTTTATGAGCACTATTATTAAAGGTGTTTTCCAGTGAAGGTGTTCAGCTCCTTTGCCAAAAATAAGGTGGCTGAACATGTCTGGAGTTATTTCTTCACCTTCTTGTCTGTTTCATTTTTCCTTAGATTTGTTATTTTGCCAGTGCCATGCTGTTTTATCACAGTAGCTTTGTAATGTAATTTAAAACCAGTGATTGTGATACCCCTGCCTTCCTTTTGTTGCTCAGAATTGTCTTTGCTGTTCTATGTCTCTTCTGGTTCCAAAGAAATTTTAGGCTTGTTTTTTTCTAGTTCTCTGAGATAGGCTGTTGGGAATTTTATTAGAATTTCAGTGAATCTATATAATAATTTTGGAAGTATGGCCATTTTCCCTATATTGTTTCTTCCTATCTAAGATCAAGGGATATCTTTCAATTTTCTAATATCCTCTTCAAAATTGAAATGGATCAAAGATCTAAGTATTACGACAGAAACATCATACTATAGCAATATATGTGCACCCATATTTATAGTAGCTTAGTTTGTGATAGCTGAATTTTGAAAATAATCCAAATGTCCATCAGTTGGAGACTGGAAAAAGAAGATGTGATTTTTCTGTAGAATGGCGTATTTTTCTAAGAATGGCAGATTTGAATCATTCATACTCAAATAGACATATCTTCAGGACATGATCATAAGTGAAATAAATAGTCACAGATGTGTAAATACCATATCTTTTCTCTGACACGAGAAACTGAAACTATAAATGAGTTCTAAAATGTATGTTAGATATTGTACAATATATACTATTCAAAGGAAAATGGGGTAAGCATAAATAGTGAGGGGAAAGAAAAAATTATGATGGTAATAAAAAGTGGAAACAAAGCTTATGTATATAGGGGGTGAGGGTTGTAGGGTGGGCAGGGGAATGGGAAAAAATGAGAATCAAGTCATGTCATATACTGGTTCAAATTGTCAATGTTGAGTATGATTACAATATGTATATAAAATGTACCTATTTCACAATAAAAGATATTTTTTAAAAAACAGAAACACTTGGGCCGGGGAGTTAGCTCAGTGGTTCTGGCACCTGTCTTGCAAGCGCAAGGGCCCGGTTCGATTCCCCGGTAACCACATAACAATACTGGGTGTGGAGACCCACGCCCAGCAGCAACCAGTACCACATACCACAGTGCCGGGCGTGGTGGCTCACGCCTGTAATCCCAGCACTCGGGAGGCAGAGGCAGGAGGATTGCTGTGATGTGAGTTTGAGGCTGAGCTCAGGGCCAGCCTGAACCACAAAGCGAGACCC